>VXBW01004606.1:570605-621475 GCA_013400375.1 Thinocorus orbignyianus
GGGAGAGGGGGTAGAGGGTGTGTGGAACAAAAGACAATTTTTAAATAAAAGTAGATTCTGATTTCTGAATCTATGAAGGGATAAAAATTTGATTCAACAGGCATCTCTGTATGTTGTGGCAGTATGCTTTGTCTGTTTTTCCCCCTTTACTCCCACCCTAGTTCCTGCTCAAGTCACAACCATCAGTGGGAGTTGTGATAAGTTGAACCTGGACTTTGGAGGATGACTGGCAACACAGCTGAAACACTGTCTGTAGTGGGAACCTAGATACGTTGTTCCCATGAGAATATGACTATAGGTCATCTTACTCTTCAAACAGTGGACAACCCGAGAGCCCTTTGATCTCTCTGGTATGGCAGTGGGCTGCATGTCAGGATTTCCCCTTGAGTGAGGATGCTTACCTAAGCTTCTGCTCCTTGAGGCTCCCTTGCTGGAACAGATTCTCAGTAAGTGACTAATATCACGCTAAACTTTGAAATCTTAGCTAAATAATATAAAGGATTGAATGTGCATATACACAATCCTTTAGACGTAAACTGGTGACCAAGTCTGGGACTAGGATTGGATCCAGCTGCATCTAGACTCCTCTCTGAGGAGGAGTTTAGAAAGCAAAGGTGTCCTTTCTGAACCTCGTGACTCAACGGGAGGCTCTCCTTGACAGCCTGTCTGGCCTGTCCTTTATGCAGTAAGTAATCAAGTGTATCTTGCCACCAAATCTTGTAAACTACTGTTGCATTTACTACTAATTTTGTTAAATCACTGTTTCACCTTAATATTTCACTACTTCTCTAAGTGAAGTCAATCACTCAGTCCATGACATACCAGACTCTTCTAAACCAAAATAAATTGATCCAGAATGGAAGGTTTCCAAGATTAAATATCACTTTTATAGAGATTTAAATTTGTCCAGTAGAGCAGAAGTAATGACTGATTTAGACCCTGGGAGCCATGTCTGTTGCCAAAGAACTGTAGATAGGACTTAAATGTAAAAGATATTTTTCATAGGCACTCTTTCCACTGGCAGCAAACTCCTTCCACTTTGAATTCCCCAATTTGACATTGATCAAACAAAGTGTAATTCAGAAATCAGCACACAGAATACAAAGGGATCTAATTAATGAAAAGATGGCAAAAGGAACTACCAGGACCATACATAAATAAGTAACTTCTAGTGTACACTTAATGCTGAGATATGTACCAAAGGATTCTTAATGCTCGCTTCTGTCCAAGTAAAAGTAATTTCAAACACAGTATATCAGGGACCCACTCTCTTCCTGTGAATTACGGGGTGTAATACAACATGCTATTCCCTCTTGCTATCTGCTTGCAATTACCTTTAATTGTTTGGGATCACTGAAGTAATACATTTAATATGAATCATGTTTGTTCAGTTGTTATACTGCAGTGGGACAGTGGGATAAAGTAGCCCAAATGAAGACTTCTTTTTTCTTTTTCTTTTTTTTTTTTTTTTTTTAATTCTGGACAGGCAAGGAAAACACGGACTTAAAATCTGCTGAGGTTAGAGGGATACTGCCCATTGATTCCAATACATGCTGAATTAAAAAATCTATGGAGTTTAGCACCCAACTCGGGAGCTTTTGCAGATCTCACTAGGCATCTGCCTGCATCTTTACATACCAGATACTGTTGTAAATGTGGCTGTCAGTGAAATTCCCAAGATAACAAGAGAAAGACAATCTTAGTTCCGTGGTATTGCAGACTAGTGCTTTAATAACCTCTCCTCTTTTAATGCATGTAGATTTGAAGTACATTTGTACTGGAATTTTAGACATTTTTAAAGAATGTTAATTTAAGCAGTCCTCACTGTTGTTGGACATCAGGTGCATAGAGTTTTTTGGTGATCAAAGCATCATGATTTGTAATTTTTCAGACACAGAAGGTTTGCTTTGCCTTGGTAACAGGTAGCTCTCAGTTGCTTTCAGCCAGTTAAATGACTTCTTAATTTTCAGTTGGTTTCCGTTCCTGGGTTGCTGCCGATAGTATGATTTAAAATCTGCTTTGTGACTACACAGCTGAATGTGAAAGTAGTTGATATCACTTAAAATAAGTCTGCAAATGGGCACCCTATGTGTGTCTCTGATTAAATAATTTGAGACGGTTTTCCCTTTGGTTGTAATCAGCACAATATGAAATCTGTCACTGAGTGGTGAGAAGGATAGAGACATTGCTGAATATGCTGTAGAAAAGCTTTACGTGCTATGTCTGGAATGCAAGCTTGTTTGGGGTTATATTAGGAGGCATCTTGCTCGTGTTTTCTGTTTGAATTTCGGCAGTAAAAAAAAAAAAAAAAACAGAAAAAAAACCCAAACAAAAAAACCCTATACCTGCTAGATTTGCATGACTCTATGAAAAAGATGAACTAACAAGTAGCTAACATACAACAAGATATCAAATGTGAGGCTGGCTACTTTGTCCCCAGTAGACTTTGCACTGTCCAAATGATCCTGAGCATCCAGGCAATGAAGGTACCCAGAAGCCTTTGGTAATAGATAAGGCAATAAATAAGCTGTGTGCACAGCTCTGGAGGTTAATGAACAGATATAGCAACTGTTCTGAAGTGAACAGGAGCTGTTTGCTCCATGTACTGGTGTGGAGCTGTGGAAGTTGAGGTTATAAACCAACTGTTGTAAACGGACCTTGGATAGTTAATTTAGCTAAATTAGTTTCCCTACTGTCATAGTCTTGTCAGTGGAGTGCTGAATGTCAGTCGCATCAAGGCTCTTTCTATCCAAAATGTTCTGCTGCAGGGAGATGCTTGCAGCCCCTCACAGTAATATGTTGTGGGTAACCAGGGGTGGTAGGAATGCAGCAGATGTACAAACTATGTATGGGAATGCGATACTCCACACTGTTGGTTCTGGGAGGATGATTGCCCCAAAACTGGTAACTCTGAGAAGGCGGCAACAATGCTGAAGTTTGCCTAAATACGACCATTTGTGGGATTAAACAGGGACCAGGGAACACCTTTTTGAGAAAAGGAGGCAGGTTGAATTGTAACAGAAACATGGGGGGTCAGACTTCGGTGTGAGAAGTGGTACCACAATTACTAGTCAGATCAAAACCAGGTTTGGCACTGCCGGAAGTTGCCCCAACAGCACCGTGACTTGTGTCTGCACCTAATGGAGCATTCTCCCTTGTCAGAGACTGTGAGTGACCTGCACCCAGCTAATTTACTGATGGTTTGGGGTGCAGCAGGTAGAGATCTGCACTTAAAGTATGCATATGTGAGCTTGCGAGACATTTTCATGCTAGAGTGAGGATGCTGGAGTTGTAGGGACCAACTTGGTCATGTGTAATTTCTTGAGCACCCACAGTCCAGAAAGGGGTATGGATATCCATAACCACATGTCATGTGAGGGAGGCTGGGAATTCTATGGGTTCTTAACTCTGTATACATGTAGGGGACACATGTGGGGTTTTGTAACTTTCTGAGACTAATTCAAGGAGGTTGTTTGGCAAATTTAAGATGTTTACTGACATCATTGAACTGTCAAGTATTGTGGTTTAGCTGTAGTACTGCTGATAATACTGATTTTGAATGTAAAGATTGCTCACTGTTGGTTATTTTTGTGTTATCAATAAGTAAAAATTGTTTCATCAAATCATGTGAGTGGAACAGTATTTTTCCCTGTGACAACCTACCTTCTGAATATGAAGATTCAGAAATAAAATATAAATACAAATAGAAAATAGAAATTCTTAAGATACATACAATCTGAATTCCATGGAAAACACCACTAACACCATGCAGTTAACAAATTCCACAAGAATACGGAAAAAAAAAAAAAAACCCCGAAGGAGGAAACCAGGGCATTCTGTAAAACAGTGATGGAAAATCACAACCTTATTTCATATTTTCAACAAATATAAATGTGTAATACACAGAAGTCCAATCCTTAAACTTGGAATACAGATCTCTTTACCTTGCCCAGAAAAATTTCTGAATGATTAATTAGTGAAAATTAGTTCTGTTTTAAGAGAGTCCTCGCTTTAAATGAATAATTTCTGTTTTTCTTTACCATTTAGAATTATTTGCCTTAGATTGATGGACCTGACTTTGAGAGATATTTTCATATTAGGTTTGGATTTACATGCAGTCAGATTCACAAAAGTGTTCAATTATTTTACTTTGCTAACTTTTCTGTGTATTCTTTAAAAATCCTAATGGATGCTTCTCTGCAGCTTTAATGATGTAGATGCTAATAATTATATTAGAAAGTTAAAGTACTTTTTCTGCAATGTCTACCCATGGTTTAACTCCAGTTGGATGTATTCAATTCTGTATGATATAGACTTTTCCAAAACACTAAATAAAGGAAGAAATATTTTAGATAGCAGGTGTTCTAGAATAGGAAAAAATAATTTATTACCAAAAATATCTTTAAACCGACAAATCCATCAAATGACACTCACATTTTTGTTTTATAATTTATACATTTTTGACAGCACCTCAGAAATATTCTGCTGTCCCAATGTGGAAAGCGCTTAAGCACATGTTTAACCTTCAGGGCACCCTTTGAGCATGCATTTATAATTGGATTAGAGGATAATGCCTTTAGAAGTAAACTTAAAGCATAATCACTGGAATCAGGAATTAAAGCCAGACCAACTTTTAATGATTAGATAGCAAGCAGCTCTACTCTCTTAAATCTTCCCAAGGGCTGCCCCTGTAAAGGTGGTTGGGAAAGGAACACCTTATCAGTATCTCTATAGTGGGCCACTGAAATGTTTCCAGGGGACTTTGAGCATATCTACATCAGACCTGGGATGACACATCCTTGACATTGTCATTTACCATTTATTACACACCTGGCAAAGCACTTGTAGCTGGTGTCTTCCCATCAATCTGTCTGCAGTATTGAGAGAAATGATCCAGCCTGGGACACTACCTGAGAAATACTGTATGTCTAGACTGATAAGAAAGGCTTGAGGAGAAGGAAAGATAAGCCTAGAGGCTTGCCTAAAGGCTGTTTTATCCTTAAATCTGGAAATGCACAGACTTTATCTACATCTTTGGAGTGTATGAGAGAAGAAGAGTCTCCTTACTTCTCAAGGAGACTGTTAGACCTGGGCTTACTGGCAATTCCTGCCATCATCTCCCTGCCGAGCAATCTCATTCTTAGAGGGCTTGTACCTAGGTCAGGCCTGGAACAAATACTGCTCAAAAGCGCCCAGTACTGGCTGGCTATGAATGAGTACCTTTTCAGGCTTGAAGAGGGGGTAAGAGACAGACTTCACCAGGGACTTACCCCAGGGCACTGAAGCAGGAAACAAGGCAAGTGCCACACAGACTTCCCACAGCATTTGGCCAGCTGTATGAGAGCAAGGTGCCAAAGGGGAAGAGCAAGGGCAAAGCTGATGGATCGTAAGGGAGCTTCAGCTTGTGAGTGATGCTTTTGGGCTGGATCATGAGATACCTGGGTGGCAGTCCTCTGTGAGGAGACCACCTCTGAGCTGACTGTGCTGTGGCACAGGGAAGAACATGTGTGAGATCTGCTGCTGGGGGAGCATTTGGGGAGAGGCTGTGGAAGACTGAGGGAGCTGAAAGCAGTTATCTAGACTTTCTGGAGCAGCTGAAGTTGTCCACAAAGGGTACCCCAAGAATCCTCTCTTCTGCATTAGTTTCCCCACTCAGATGCTTTTCTAGCACACTGGGCTTGTTCCTGAGGTGGGACAGAAAGAAGAGGTGACTTGAGGGCATTGCTGGAAAAGCTGTAAGAGCCTAGATTGCACACAACCATCTTGCATTTTGTGTCATCTAATTTGTCTGTGTGTGTTAATGGTAACAAATTAGCAAAGAACCTGCATGGACAAGACCTCTTGGAAGGGACTACACCTCTGGGATGTGACTTGCCAGGACTGCTGTCTTGTCATCAGTAATAAGATGACACCTGGAGAGTGCAGCACCACAGAAGTAGTCTTGTTGGAAAAATTTCTGGACTTACACACTAATCCATATAGGATTCATTGACACTGTCACTTTAGACCTGTTTTCAGCCACAAGCTGGGGTCTATAGGGATTAATTCTGTGTAGAAGAGGAAGCATCTTGAGGAGTCAAGTATTACGTGCAGCTCTACAATTTAACGAAGAGCAGACATGCAGTCCTGGATCCTGCTGTGTTCAGAGAAAACAAAGCTGTTTACATGTTTACACTTTGAAGGCTTTGCCAACAATTTGGTTCAAAAGCTTTCCCTCTCTTATTTTGCTTGTTGTGAGTGAAGCTCAGGCTTTCTTGTTGCCTTGCTGCTGTCCGGGTTAGCTCTCACACTGACTGGCACTTACAGGGAAATCTCTCTACTCATATATACTTTTCATGGCTTTCTATTTTGGATTTTGGCTGTCGTTGTGTCAGCTCATTAGGGCAGGCACAGCCCTATATGAAAAGTTTTATAGCAGAAGCAAAGTGGATTTCAAAAGGAGGAAAAAAAGCAGGAGGGTTAGGAGAAGGAAGGGGACGGTCTGATACCCACAGCTGTCCTGCACTGATGTTTATTTGCCCTGGTTTGAACTACCTCTGAAGCTTCTTGGTTCTAGAAAAGGAATGTTTTTTCATCTTGTAACAGACAAAAGTAAAATTGGCTGTTGTGCTTACCGCTTCCAGTACCGTTTATCTCAAGCTGTAAAGCTACCTCATATTCTATAAACACATTTCCTCATCTTTGTTTCTTCTTTTGCTCTCATCTCAGTTGATCAACTGCTTCCTTATGTAACACATACTGTAATGAAAATGCATGACACAGGCTGCTGCAAGCAACAGATCATGAACCCTTTGGACCACTCATCTTGCACTTGCCAGTCAAGAAGCATTTTGCTTAAATAATGTGCATTGTGTTCATTCTGCATTCAATTAGAGTAACCAGGTAAGGTAATTGGGCACCTAGTAAATGTGGCAGCTGCAGGCAGTAATCATAGTTCCAGCACCTGCTCCCATGGCAACTGATGTGTTTACATTCAAAAAAGTACACAACATTTTCTTCCTTCTACACAGCAGAGCAAAGAAAGGTTTTAAAGCTACAATGAAAACAAGGGATTTACAAGGATAAATGTTTAAGCAAGTGGTTAGGAGAGACGGTGTTCTTCTTCAGAATGAAGTCTTGGAGGATAATGGGTTGCTATCAGACAACAATTAAGCATCCTCACCTCCTGAATGCAGCATGCAGTAGGCAGCTCTCAAAAGCAGATCTTATCCCCTTTGAACTAAACTGCCCAAGAGAAAGAAGAGGCAGGAGGGATTTCAGGTGGTGATCCAGCACTGTTTCTGCAGATGTGGAACCAGAGCAGCTTCAGGGGGACTGTGTTTATAGAAGGCATTCCAGTGGGTGTTTTTTTCACATGTTACAGAGTATTCCTTCAAAGATACCCTGGGAAAAATGTGATTGCTGCAAGATTTGCTCGAGAGGCTTTATTTGCATTGAGAGATAACTACTGCATCTCCTTGTGTGTTGGCAAAGGGCAGAGAGAGGGATGGGTGGAAGGTTAGGGCCTGGGATCTATGTGTACAGAGAAATTATAGGACTTTCTGCTTTTCCTTGACTTTCCAAGAACTCGGCGTCCTCTGCTTCTCCTGCAGTAGATCCAAGGCAGCCAACACATAAACACCATAATCTTTTTCCTGCCCACACATACTCTAAATTTAAACAGAAGAGTGACCTGACCATGCTAAGAACTTTGGACAAAGGTATGCCTGATCATGTGGGTGGGTCAGGAAACATGACTGAAATTGCAGGAAAACTGCTCAAATGTAGCAGACTTGGCCCTGCTTAAATTCTCAGGTGGAAAATGTAGGCATATGAAAGCTATAAGCTCGAGAGATAGTTCTGTTGCTCTGAATGAGCGTCTCATGAAAACATAAACACACACTGATAAATACCAGTCCTGTATTTATTAGACTTCTCTCTATTCTGGAAGTTGTTGATTCTAATGAACACTTGCTCCTCTGGACTGTAGCTCTTGGCTGACTCAGAACAGATCCCACTCATTAGAGCAACATACCTTGAACAAATAATTTATAAACACTTCCTCATCCACAAATGTCTGGCCTGATGTAATAAGCAGTTAAGACACTTCCGATGTTCTGTAATGAGCTGTGAATCCTCAAAGGAAAAACTGAAACAGTGCAGCTTAAGTTCAATGCATCTTCTCCTCATTACCATGCACTGCTAAGGCTTGGAGAATTACTCGTTTGACAGTTGGACTAAATTTGGCAGTCCTGAACCAGGACGAGTGACTGAACTAAATCTCATGGTCTGTTTATTGTTGTAGGTTACCCCAAAGTTATAAAAGTTGCAGACTTTTAGGATTTGAAAGTTCATCTGATAAAGGAGAAAGAAGTTATATATCCTCTTCATACATCTACCTGGTAGCAGGATTACGAAGGAAGAAACTAAAAAATCTTGGTTTAAGACTGTGATTTTTGATTTTAAGCTCTGGTATTGCAATAAGATCTCCTTATGCATGTACAAATTCAGTTCTGCTAGTGGGTCTGTGCTGGGTCATTGGGCTCTGTCTGCAGAGATTTCATTGCTGGACTGTGTATTAAATTTTCTGATGTGTTTCATCAGTTAAAATTTTTTATTATGACCAATCAGACAGAGTTCTTCAATAGGATTAAGTACATCAGTTTTTTTACTGTACAGAAAGTACCCCTTGTTCTGCCACTGGTCTTCTAGGTGACCTAGTGCATTATTTTTGCTTCACTGCCTCTTTCTCAGTTTCCCCACATGTGACATGCTACTAGCCTAGTTAGTATTGTTTAAGAAAACTAAGTGCACTGTAAAAGTGTTTGACTTTTCTACCCAAATCATCTGTAATTTTGAGATTATCATGACAAAAATTGAGCTCATTTTTAAATTTAATTTAAGCTATCAAAGGTGCTTTACTGCAACCCTTTAGAAGCACCCTGACAGCCTTGCCTTAGTGATTGCTCATAAAATGTCAGTTAAATAGAAGTAACATTAAATGAAAATTTTAGATGTGCTACCCCATGTAATGGTAATAGAAGATGTTAATATATCTATCAAAAGATTTCCTTTGTGTTTTAATCACTTTGTAAAAAGTGCAGTTTTTTAAAAGAAACATTCACTTTAAGCAGATTCAGTTATTTCTGCTCACTTGAAATACTGTATGTCAGTGAAGTCTTAGCACAAAGAGGTATGAAAGTGTTTCGTGTTATTAAGGTGGTCTGAATCTGTTACTTTACTTTGGCAAAGACATCATGGGCTAAACAAATTTTCATCTTATTACCCCACACATGATGGACATTAATCAGAAAAAAGGTCTTAGAAACTACATTCTAACCAAATAGTTTGCTTAATCAAAATTTAAGCATTTTGCAATTGGTATGGCTTTGCAATTTTATTTTGGAAAAGAAAAATCGTAATAATTTTCACAAGTCCTCTTCCAATGTTTTCTAGGCAAAATTTGTGTCTAATTTCTTTTCCAAACAAAAATATTCTAAAGCAAATACTCAAAGTGAAAAAGGTCGACAATGGAAAATGTTGCTTGACAACTCATTTTCTTCTTTTGAATTTCAGTCTTGAGTCAAGAGTGCCACAGTTTAAAATGTTCTGTGAAAATAAGCTTTGCCCAAATGATTCCTTCCTTTTGTTAGCCACTTAAGGTAGTGTAATACAGTCCTCAGAAATAAAGGATAGTGGAGCCATTGGATTTTTGGTGTCCATTTAGAAAAAACTTTTATATAAGCTACAAAGTCTGACAACTTCCAAAACTTGGCTTCTTCCAAAAGCTTTTTGGTTTTGGAAGCAATCAGTCTTGTAAGTAGCATGAGAAGATGATCTTTGCATATCAATATTTGAGGAGCAGAGTCTTTGCCAGACCTGAGGTGCAAGCTGCCACTGTAGCATGCTGAACAACATACACTGAAGCTTCCACAAGATGATCAAATGAAGCATAAAGCAGAACAGGGAAAAAAAGATGTTTCTAGTGCATCTCCTCTATCAGAATTTACTTCATCTATTGAAACTCACACTGGGTTTTTGTGGCTTTTCAGGATCTACTTTTCCATGACATGTTACATTTATAAGTCTGTGTTGACACAGAGCACCATTATGGGAGAGAAAGCCCAGAAGAAAAATCAAAAGCATAAACCCAGTAACACTTGCATGAGTGTCTTGCCAACTGTATGACAGTCTGAGAGAGCTGGGGCTGTTCTGTTCTCAGAAGAGAAGGCTCCCGGGAGCCCTTCTATCAGCCTTTCAGTATCTGAAGGGACCCTACAGGAGAGCTGGGGAGGGACTCTTTGTCAGGAAGTCTAGTGGTAGGACAAGGGGTAATGGTTTTAAATTGGAAGAGGGGAGATTTAGATTAGATATTAGGAAGAAGTTCTTTACTGTGAGGGTGATGAGGCACCAGAACAGGTTGCTCTGAGAAGTTTTTGATGCCCCATCCCTGGAAGTGTTTAAGGCCAGGCTGGATGGGGCTTTGAGCAACCTGTTCTAGGGAGAGGTGTCCCTGCCCATGGCAGGGGCGTTGGAACTTGATGATCTTGAAGGTCCCTTCCAACTCTGACCATTCTGTGATTCTATGAACCCAGTCTTTTTCTTTCCAGCCTGAGTTCATTTACTCTGAGCATATTGAACCAAACAGGACATTTATGTCATTCAGGAGTCAGATTACCAGTGTACACTGCTCAGCAATTGATGCATACCCAATTTTGTAGCAGCTGAATCATGTATCAATATCCTGTGATATCAGAGCTCAGTATAATCCCAGTCAATATCATTCTAATCATTTAAATGACAGAACTTTAGCTACCAAGAAAGTGATGTAATTTCACTATTGTGATTCTGCCCAATATTTTCATGAACAAGTTTGCACTTTAAACAGGTCAGGGAAGGGGCAGAAGCTCTGACCCAGGCTGGATCTCGCATAAGGGCACCAGTGTGAAGCCCCAGTCTGCCTGCAGGGCTGGCAGCTGGGGAAGGCAGCAGAACGGGCTGAACCCTGCTTCCTGCAGAGAGCACCCTTGGACACAGAAATCTCCTTCTCGTCACAATGTGCTCAGGAAGGTGAAAGGATGGGTTTATTTAAGGTAAAGAGGAAAATAAAACCAAAAATAAAGTCATTCTTTCCCCTTCCTGCAGAAGCTGCAGCCTGAGCATTTATTAATGCTTGTGTGAGATTTAAAAGGTCTTATCAATACTTTAGCAATATTACTGTAGGCAGGCTAATGGGATCCAAGTTTAATTAAGGGCTGTATTTAATTTGGTTTGTTTATTACCACTTCAAAGAAAACCAAGCAAAAAACCTAAACCAGCCATCCATCAAACATGTTCCTATTGAAAGTGGCATTTGCCCTATGTCTGGAAAAGACAAAAGACTTTGCAAACCCGAACTGTGGCTTTCTGAGTTGCTGCTGAAAATGACCTTTCCAAAGCCTTGTATCTCTGTTGCATCTTGAAGTGTTCTTCCTTCTGAAAGTCTGTTCAGCCTCAGGATAGATCAGTGTACCTCTCCGCTGTGGTCATAAACATATAAGCCTATTTCATAGCTTCTCTTTTGACCTTTTCCTGTAACGTTGCACTGGAACTGTGTATGGACTTACGGACTTCCACAAGGCTCAGGAGAACAGAAGTGAGTGGAAAATGTTGTTTAGAGAAACATGGAGAGACAGCCAGAGTATAGCAGCTGTGTCAGGTGGCTTCATCTCTGTCGAAGAGCCTCAGCAGACCCTGGGATGCAACTGGGTTGCTCTGCCATAGCTCCAGTGTACACTGCCTGGGGACCTCTAGCAGCAGCAACTCCTTTATTGCTAGTGAAGGATTTTTATTATTCATCCAGATATTAGGAACTTGTTACTGGGAAACAAATCTTTGTCATGTCTCTGAACCACAAGGTAAGGCAATATTGTCTCAGCCTGTAACTTTCCCAGTAAGCTCTCAAAACTGTTTGGTAGAGGAGAAGAATGAGGGATATCTGCACAGCCACCAAGGGGCTGTTGTGCCTGGTAGTCCCTGAGTGACAGGACATGCAAGTGTGCTGTGCATATCCAGCTTTGAGGAGCTCCATCACTCATAACATTTGAAACTTAGCCATGGAGTCAGGCTACTGGCTCCTGAGGCCCAGAACACAAAGTTGCATGTTCTCCTGCCTGGGGAGGTTCTTTTGCTATCCAGGCAACTTCTTGCTCATCAACATGATGATGATGATGATGATGATTGGCCTCCAGTTATGATTGTACATGTAGAGTGCAGCATGAGTGCTCTTTCTGTTGGAGTAGCTGATGGGTTCCCAAAGAGGCTTATCATATACAGGCCTGCAGAAGACTGGAATAAGGGGCTGAGGTGCATATTCCATTATATTGCTTTATGGAGTGCCTGCCAGGGAAACTGTGCCACTGGTGCTCACCCCAGTGAGGACATGACCCACTCTGGAGCCATCAGGGGCATGCTGCACAAATGTAGCGATGGTTCCAGTAGGGCTATTCTAGTGTTGCTGTAGGTGAAGCCACTAGTACTAACTTACTTTCAGCTGTTTTAGAGAAATGGTGTGAATGTGTGTATATCCTTTCTTGGCATCTGCAGCAGGTTAAGGGCATATATGTGCAAGGGAAATTCAAACTGATATCTCCATAAAGAATCAACAAATATTTTCTGCATAGAAGTCCTATTCATAGTCCCATTTACTATATTCCTAAGATCACAGGTATCCTGTGAAGCTCAGTTAATATTTGAAACATGTATTGTGAGGGAAAATCATTCCACAGGGTAGAGTCAATGTCACTCTCATGCACAGAGGGACCAGTAAGAGCAATTGAGGTTAATGAAGCACCCAAACGCTATAGTCTCTGCTTCACACTACAATGTAGGAAGATTAAAAAGAGGCTGAGATAGCGTCTTCAGCACAGAAAGGGAACAACTCAGCTCTCCAGAGGAGCCAAAAGTCTCCAGAAATATGGCAAAAAATCTGTAGGCCATAGGTGCTAGGATGAAGTTTCATTTCTAACACCAGATTAGGGAATGACTTTCAGTCATTTGGATCAGTGGGCAGAATTTTTAATACAGGTATTTGAGGAATTCTGAACTTTCTACTAAAATGGAAAATGTATAACATACAGAAAAGAGAGTGAGGTTGAATAAGAATTTCTGATTGATCTAAGGCAGAAAATGTCTGATGGAATTAACTGAACTGACATTAAAACCAAAGCTACCCAGGTTTCCAGAAAACCCTATGCTAACACCCAATAAAAGAAAATCAGAGCCCAGAAAAAGCAGCAGGAAAAACAACAAGCAGTACAGCACAAATGTAAGAAGAAAAGCATCAGAAATCACCTGCATGTAGAAAAGCAGAAATTATTCAATAATTTTTCCCGGAGCATACAAATGCCACCATGCAGTGTTCAGTGTCAGGATGATCATCTTTCTTGAAATTACAACCCTCCATGTTTTAAAGGGACCTTTCTGTGAAACACAAATTCCCTTCATATATCTTATATTTTTATCTTAAATGTGTTATTTTATTATCCTCAATGTACAAATCAGTTATAAAGCATGTTTACTTCACTCTGTATTTCTTTAAATAAAACCATTCGTAAAATCTTTATTGTGAGCAATTGTAATACATTTTAATTTAAAATTCTGCCTAAACACAATCAGTATTTACCAAGTTCCTGCAACTTACCCAGCCTATTTCATTACAAATAATATCTTTCAACTGCTGTTGTTGAGCTGAGATCAGACATAACCAAAGTTACACTTTTTAAGAAATCGAGCGAATCAGGATTTTAAGACAGCATGAGACTATTTCCTAAGACATGGTTCATCTGATGCTATATATTCTTGCTAATACAAGCATTCTGCAAACAGCTTTTCCTCTCATTTCATCCTTTTAATCATACATTGCTGAATAATCAACAGGTCTTTTGGGACACCGGAAGTTAAGAGTTTAGTGAAATTTCAGGTTAAAGTGTTTTCACATGTTCAAATCAAAATGTTATATCGGTTAAGACATAATGTGTATTAGAAAATTAAGAGGTTTTTTTCTGCTTAGATGGCTGTGAAAATTACTTTTTTTGGTCAGGCAACAGCCCCATAGTGAATGGATTCTCATGAGCCTCAGCACACACAAAATATTTGTTTTCATTTTCTAGCTACTTAAATATCTACTTCGTAGATTCCAGTGTTATTTGGTAACTCAAGACATTTTTGCATTCGTCATCATCACTGTCCTTAAAGAATCTGAAAATTACAGCCGAGGAATCCTTGCTGTATGAACAAAAGTAACTTCTAGCAACTAGAGAGCACTTTAAAATACTTACACTGTTGGGAAAAAAAGATAAACTACCTGCAAGGATGTGTCTTCGTGTTCCACATATTAATGCTGACAGTAACCAATATTCTGGTCATTCTGAACTTCTTGTGGCAAATGAGGAGAAACGATTGCCAATTTCTAAATACAGTCTTCAAGATACAGTGGAAATTCAACTATGGTTCACTTTGCCTTATATCAGACTGCCAATTTACAAGAAGAAATATTAATTTGCCTTTTTCTTTAGATCACATGCTGTTTTTTAAAGTTAACATCTACATTATTAGCTGTAAATGATGTTAGTTTGTTAACTTTGCCGGTTTTTCACTTTTGGACAGCCCTAATGCAGAATAACTCTCATTTCAAATGAAATCAAGTAGATAATTGATTTTTCTACATTCAAATGTATAGTTAAAAAAATAATTTTGGGGAACATTTTGAAATTTTTATGCTTTGAAGCATTAGAAAGCACAAAGAAAGGCTCTTTCTATCCAAGCTTCTATTTTATTCTTTTATTGTAACAGGAGCTAGTGTATTATTGGAAAAACATGAAGGTTTTGTCTTACTTTAATGTATCATCTCAGCTGAGGGTGAATTTCAGAAAACAGAACAATTTAATTTGCTGTCAAGGTGTCTTATATGAAGGATTATATGCTTTTTTTTTTCTTCTATAGAAGCCAATGTATTTTCCATATTTTGACAGTTGTTAGCAAAAGAAAGTTTTAAGATTTTCATTCCTAGAAGTAATGTTAACATTATTGTATGAGATGCTCTGCTTGCAGTGTAGCATTTGACAAGCTACAAGAATTGCAGAATTTTCTCTGCATGCAAAATAATCTTATGAGAAAACTATTGCTAACTTTGGTCCTCTTGCCAAAATCACGTCTCCATTTGCTCCAGAATGCTTTGCTTTTTAGGGAAAGTGCCTTAACTTCCTGACTAAATACTAACATTGTGATTACTTTCATATTCATGATCCGTATAAGCATAACATTGAACTAGTACCTGCCTGGGGAAATAACAGAAACTACACAAAATTCTGTCTGGAGGCTCTGGGTAAAACTTAATTATGAAGGTAGTTTGGAGTTCAATCAATCATCTAGTTTTAAATTGGTCCATTGCTACCAACCAGTCCATTGTCCTATCTATTTAGGTGACTATTTTGGAGTTCCTGGGCCACCCAGGGAATGGATGAATGAAGTGCCCTGGACGTACACACAGGCACAGCCCTGATACCTGCCCAGGGGGGGAGAGTCTACTGTTATAATTGTAGCTTGCTTCAAACTGGAGGGACATAGCTCTTGCCAGAAAGTCACTGCTAGATTCCTGCCTAGGGAGGAAAAGAAATTTCCAAAGCCTGTTCTTTTCTTGAAGCATATGATAATTCTTGATGACATCAGTGGGAGGTAACAGAAAACACACCCTCCTAAGATGTCAACTCGAGTCAGGGGGATAATTCACACTGTCAAGGAGGGGACTGTACCTTGCCTGAGGTCAGGATGACTGGGGAAAAAGAGATCTCCAACAGGTTACTTGCTCTTTGAGTGGCACTTGCTTAATGCCAGCATTTTAGAGACGGTTCCAGACAAATGTAAATGACCAGGCTAACATCCCGCAGGCAGATTGTTATTTGAACGTTCATCTCTTAATCTATATAACATGCTTTAAATCTCACTGCAGGCTACTAACAGACATGGGAATGTCTCTTAAAGTAGCATAAACCAAAACTATGTGGCTTAAGGAAATAGTTGTTTTTGCAGAGAAGGCAGGGACTGATTGACTTTGACACTGATCACCTTCCCTGTGGTTAAAAATAATCCCTAAAAGAAAGGACACATGGAAGTGGGAAATGTAGGAGCCTATCTCAGATTCACTGCTGCTGTATCTATTGAAAGTGTGCAAAAAATTATCAGTCAGCCAATCTGAATTTACTTATTGTTAGAAGGGTAAAAATGAGGAGAAATGTCACTGTTTCTCAAACAGCAGCAGAATAACTTAAACAATAACTTTTCTATGAGCTAAATGAGAATGGGTAAGAGACCTTTATGATGATTTGAACTGATTGCTGTTAACCTTGTGCTTCCTCAGCAGTTTACAGTCCCTTTTTTGCCAAGTCCTTCTATGTAGACTTTGGACTTTCAGCAACAGGAATCAGCTTTGTTGTGTTCCAAGTCCTGTAAGGCCTGAGGAGGGTTGTAGGTACACACCACAAACACGGACAACAAAACCAGTAGTTCACTACTTTCTTCCAAAGTATAATGAAAACTACTCCATCTCTGAACTGTCATAATAGCTCACCAGTTCTCCAAGTGGAGACAATGCAAACACAAAATAAGCACCTTTAAAAAGAAGGCCAGGAAGCCCGTAAGGTATTAGTGAGAAGACCAAGCCGTACTCCTTGCAGTGTAGCACAGTGGCAGAAAGGAGGAAGTAGGGGTGGTTCTGACTAGATATAAGGTACATTTTTTCACTGTGAGGATAGTTAAAGACAGGAACAAGTTGCCCATGGAGCTTGTGGTATCCTTGTCCTCGAAGGTTTTCAAGATGCCACTGCAAAACTGCAGCTAATGGCTATGCTCTTAGTTCAATGCTGCTTTCTACAGAAGATAGATTGTACTTCAGCGCCACTCTTTTTTTTTTTTTTTTTTTTTTTTTTTTTTTGCATTTCCTTTCCATTTTTCCTGTTCTTGATCCAGTTAGAAACCCCAGTCTGGTTGCATTGTTATTACAGAGCTGGATTTTGTCTTGTGCTTATAAGAAAACTCTACTATATCTGCACAATCACAGCCAGATTTATCAGAAATATGAACAAGTCTGTTAGCAGATTTACATCTTCCTGCGTTCTTTTTTAATGACTTGAGAAATACTTTATATCTTAACAAGATAAAAGTACTGCGTGAGGCGTTATGTTTTCATGTGTGCTGCCCGGGAAAACTCTACAAGTCTTCTTGTGATTGTCAGAGTGGAAACACTGGGGCAGTTCAGAGCTCATACAACATTTAAAAATGCTATTGGTGCTCCACTTTAAGCCAGAAAAATGTCCATCACTGGTGCCATGAACAAGATGGGGCATAAAAGTGGCCATTTGGCACTGACTGTGTATGAAGGCCATCTCAGACTTGCTTTTCCTAGCTCAGAAAGACACTTCTGACTCTAAGTTGCTCATATTAAGCACAGCTACTTTCCAGTCAGTCCCTTGGCTTTTATTATCCATTATTTCAGCCCTAATAGTTCTTGCCTTCCTTTTATTTTGAGAGACTCCATTGCTTGGATACTAATACTGTATTTCTTTTGAATTTAATCTGCCAAAATGGAACAAAGCTGTTTTCTTGAGTACAATTTCTTTCTCAGGCCAAGGACATTAAGCCTTTACAACAAGCTGTATAGGTTACAAACATTTTAGAGATTGTAACTTTGTTATGGGGAAGGGACATAAACCAGTCAGGTTTGAAATATTTACAGCCGAAGGGAGTTCAGAATGGGTAATCAGCTTTCTGCCAGTGTTGGGTATAAGATCAAATTATAGAGATGTTAATGGGACCCTTTATGGTGCTAGAAAATTTCCTGCCACTTTCTGAAGCAGAACTTTGCCTTCCTTCATGGCAGATTTCTTCCATCTTTGTGTTCTTTCACATTTCCAAAGTGTAAATGACTTATGGATGGCCAAACAAATTCTGAGTTAAATTACACCCTGTGCTGCACTGAGGCATATTACTCAGTGCTTTCTATCTATCACCTTGGAATTTATATCATTTTTTTCAAACTGTTCGGTGGCTGAAAGTTTCTGTTATTGGCATCTTCCTTAGAGGTTTTCCGGAGAGTTTGATCAAACAAACTTGTTTACTTTTAAGAATGAAAAGTAAAAGCAGGTTGTTTTTCTCAATTAATTCAAACAGTAGTGGTGGTTCAAGCATTAAGATAAGAAATGCAAAGTTTAACAAGGTCAAGCTAAGAAGCTTCTTTCATTCTCACTATGCAAAAACATCCGAAGTTGTTTATAATCACCATTTGCAGAGATATATCACAACTGTATTATATGTATGTCTCAATCTTGCTTAGTCTATTGAACCATCTTTTTATTTTCTCATCTGAATAATGGAAAAATGCATTTTTCTTTTACAGTACCTGTTTTTCCTTATCAGAATAAATTTTACCCTAAGAGGGAAGCATTGTGTGGAGACAAAGAAAAATGTATTATTCTCAATTCATGGATATAACATATGTATCTGTGATATTTAAATCAAGTCAAAATTTTGCAGAATAAGTATACCTATCCTTATAGTTGGGGTTTAGATTGAAATGTATTATTTACTCAAATGCTTCTGGAAAATAAGCATACATGTGAACCAGACTGGGCAGAACTAGTCCTTGAAAACCATACAGACATCAATTCTCTATGATAAGTACATTTTACAATTATTGCAATCATCTATCATTATTATTGTTGCTAATGGAACACCCAGGTATCATTACGTCTTCCAAGTAGTCATTTAATATAATATTTTATAGCATTTCATTATTACAAAACTGGTCAGACCTTCTGACACAACTGGTAGATAATCAGAAGGTATTAGTCCAAGAGGAAGATGGTAAAGTTTTTTCACTTTGATTTGTTTTTTTCTGAATTAATTACTGAAACAAGTTGGATTTTGCATGGACAAAGTGGCCTTGACCAATAAAACCCATTTAATATCTGTGTCCCTTCTATGTGTGTCATCTATCTGGCATTGATTTATAAGCAGAGATTGCAGAGAGCTGTTGCTAGGGGACAGAGCTTTTCTAGGTACCCATTAAAGCAATATCCCTGAAGAAGAAAAGTAATTTACATATTTCAAGTGCTGCCTGCAAAAAATGTTTAATCAAACCCCAATAAGTTATAAAAGGGAACAAACGTAATCATCTATATGAGCAACTACCCCTATGCCACAGACAAAAAGAGGAGCACAGGTCAGGATCTTTGGTCTAGAAGGTACTGCTTTGTACCCTGGCAGATAACCTGAGTGATTTTTTTTTTTATTATTATTTTTTTAAACTTCATTAAGTTCCTCCCAGTTTATGCCCCATAACCAAGAATTTGAATGGAATGAATTTGACCTAATATACACATTCATTTTCTTTCATTGAACAGAACAACTTTGATGTTAAGCAAACTGCCTAATCTCCAGGGTAAAAGCCACAGGAGGAAAGAAAACTCTGTCAAGACCACCTCTTCTAATTTCCCAAGTAGTCAAATGCTTTCTGAGTTCTTGCACTGGAGAAGAGTCTGCACTACTGAGAAGAAGAATCCCTGTGGTGGAATTGTGCTTTTATAGCAGTTTAGGTCCCCTAGCTCTTTAGTTCCTCTTCTTTCTTTTTTCTTTTTTTTTCTTTTTTTTTTCCTTTTACCTTTTAAACTGTTCCATGTATCTAAATGTGTCTGAAACCCTCATTTTGTATAGCTTTTTGGCATATCAGTTCCAAAAAATGTGGATAAACGACTGTGAAAACTCCTCAAATTCTCTTCCTTTCTGGTTTCTAAAACCTGATTTTTGCAGGACTTAAGGGTTCATTACTTTCTTTCTTTCTTCAAACATACATTTCATTGATGAGACTGTTTTTCCATCAGTGCTGCTCAGAATTTATAGCTTTTGCCAGAATTAGCTCTGCATTGAGAACAACCTGTTCTCCTTGGCTAGATGACCATCAAATTGATGTGAAAATGCTCCCCCTTAATGGGATGAATGCATATGACCACATAAATCATTCCCTGTTTTCTTTAGTGGTTTGAATGAGTATGTGACCAACATTTGTTATGATTCTTCCTCTCTTATTTTGGTATATAATCAGGATAGATTAGATTAAGGCAGCTCTGGGAAGCTGTACTTTCGGTTCATGGTTGGCCAACGCAGTGCCTAGTGCCTAGTGACTCTAGGCAGCTCAATGTAGCATTGAAACCCCAGAAGAATAAAAAGTACTGGCAGAGGCTGCGATGAAGTCTGCATTGCATTTATAATACATAACAAAATCTGTCTCAGCAAAGGTTTTGTGGAGGGCAAGTGAAATTTATCATGGATTATTTGTTCTGTGATACTGCAAGGAAAAGCAAAGGCCCCAGGTGGTTTGAGGATCCTATTTTCTTAGGTTGCCTTGCACATGCACAGGCTGTTTCCTCCCTGCACAGTCCTAGCTATAAAGCAAAACCAAAAGGTGAATGTGCGAAAGGGATTTCTAATAAGCCCACAAAACAGACCTTTAGCAGAGCTAAAAATTGGACCTGAACTTACTAAGACCTACACCTTAGTTTAGTGCCTTAGTTATCATCTCCAGAAGAGTGAATGTGCACAACTAATTATTGCTAGCTTATTTTTCATGTGCTCTCTGGCTGCACTATACATGCATATGCTGCTGGTATCTACTCTGAAGCATAAAATGTGTCTGTTTGTTCAATTTATAGAGAAAGGGATGTACTTAAAATTAATATGAATTCTAGATTTCATCTTTACCTTCTCAGGGGAGGTCTTTTGTCAGAGACTTTTTCCCCCAAAATGCTAAATTAGAGGTTTAAAAGACAGGATTTTTCCAGACAGTCATCTTTATAAAAGCTTTGTGGGTTAAAGTAACTTACAGAAGCCAAAAGAAAGCTAAAAATTAAGAAGTGTCTTTGGGAAAACTTCATGCAGACATCAGTTAAAGACTTAATGTTACTTTTCTGAAGGAGCTGAGCATAACTCTAAATTTTTCTGCTAAGACATAGTGATTTTGATGTTGTACATTGTGCATGATTGCTGCCATTTTCATAGAATCATAGAATAATAGAATGGTTAGAGTTGGAAGGGACCTTAAAGATCATCAAGTTCCAACCCCCCTGCCATGGGCAGGGACACCTGTCCCTAGAGCAGGTTGCTCAAAGCCCCATCCATCAGTAACTTTCAATGTCTAATGCAAATCTTTTCATAACACTTTCAGAAATTGTTTGCAGGAAAAATGGTCTAGCATAAACCTATATTTTCAGTTTATGGATCAGTGGGTTTAGATAGCTATAACCATAATAGAAGGAGGCAGTGGGCTCAGAATTATACTGTGGGAAAGAGGAGGAGAGTGGGTTTCTTCCTCCGCAACCAGACACCAAGCTATTAATCTGGATCAATATCAGCACTTCTAGATTTTGTAGATCCCGTGATTGCTATTCCAAAACAAAACTAAATTAAAAGAGGAATGGTTCACGGCTGACATGTATGTGATACCTGCGTTTCTTCTTGTACTGCCTGAAGCATGAAGAAGGACTAGGGACAACAGGAAGATGTCAGTGTTGATTTCTGTGTCCAGGTGATTCCAGCATTAGCCAGAATGCCACTGCCATGGGAAAACCTTTGTGGTGATGAGGAAGTGATAGGTGGAGGGGTGAGGGGAAAACAATGAAAAATCGAAACTCAAAACTCAAACTCACTATTGAGGTTGTCAGAGAGCATACAGCTGGTGCACAATAGCTTAAAAGCCTGCAACAAGTACGACCTACTCATTGGGCTCCTGGTTTCTATTTCCACCATTTCCACCACACCATGAGGGTGCCCTGCATCCTGCCTTGCTCTATGAGGCTCTCAAGACATGGAGAAGCAGAGTAAGAGGCTACTTATGGACTTTTTACCAGCTGCTCCGTTGCTTTGTCATCAGAAGTGACACTCCCCAGTCCTGTTCATAGACCTGATCAAATAAGCTTTCCTAGACAGCTGGGAAAGGAAATGCCCATAATTCAAACTAATAAAGCCAAGCTGTTTCATAAATAAGGATGAACACAAAGGAATTACACAAGCATATAAGGATAAAATAAGAAAACGTAAATACTAAATGAGTTCTGAGTAACAAGGGACACAATAAGCAACAAAAGTTTCAGTGAATATATTAGAAACAAGAGGAAAAATGAGAAGAGAGATTGAACAAGAGGTTCTACAGGGATAACAAAATTGTTTGCTTTCAACAGTGAAAGTAGAAGTGTTTGCTTTCATCTTCATTTGAAAAGTAGATTGTGCTGGACACTTTAACAAATTAATTTTAACAAGGTGTTTGGAATGCAGGCTGGGGCAGAGAAGAGAACAGTTCGAGGAATATTTGTGTAAGATTGGTACATTCAAGTTCTCAGGGTTTGATGAAAGTGATTATCCTGGGGAAGCTGCAGACAGGAGACATCCTAGAAGACTGGAGAAAAACAAATAATTTTTTCTTTCTTTTTTTTTTTTAATTTTTTTTTTTTTTAAGAGGATCTGAGGAATTATAGATCAAGCAGTCTGGTTTCAGTTCCTGGAAACAATATGGAACAAATTTACTGAAGTAATTGGATCTACCTACAAAATGTAAAAGTTGTAAAAACAGCCAACAAGGAACTGTCAAGAAGAGATCAGATGAAATTTACCTGATTACCTTCTTTGAGAAGAGTGGTAGCCAGGAGTAGAAAGGAAAAGCACTAGATGTAGGTGTGAATTAACTCCTATAAAATTTTTAGGCATTTTTCCAACATTAGAATCTCATAAGTTGAGGAAATATGACCTGCATATAATTTTCTTGGAAGGTATATTGCCTATGTTCTAGGAACTGCATTTTTAAAGTGATGACAAAGTAAAGATAATCCAGCAGCTGAATGACGAAAGATTTAGAAAGCATGACCTATGAAGGAACTGGCTTGCAGAGGTGTGGTTGAAGGTAACTTGATTGTATGTAGTGACAATATCGAAGATCACCAATTGTTTTCCAAGGCCAGAAGAAATCAATTTAATTTTCAGCATTGAAAAATTTGGATGATAAAATTTAGAAAACTTCGGTAGGATGATGCAGCACAAGACTGGATAACCTGAAGATACTGAGAAACTGCTTTCACCAGAAATTTTTATGTTCAGGCTACAGTAACATTTGTGAGGGATGGCCAAGAAATGTATGATCTTGTTTTGGTGAGGAAGATTACTGAAGATGAGCTCTGGGGTACTCTTTGAGTCTAACAATAGCATAAGAATGTCTTAAAAGAAGTTATAGGGGATTCATTGCTACTTACCAGGTAGAACCAATGCTGGAGGAAGGGTAAAAGAGGTCAATGTGAGTACAAGGATATGGGCTTTTGAGGTGTGGACTCATTATTTTATGAAAGAGCATATTGATCTGTTTTTAGTGTAAAACATGGCAGCATTCAGAACTTATTGCTCCTTGTCACTTCCTGTCATGTGATTGTTTTGTAATCTTTAGGAACGGTTAAACAATTAGAGGATATTATGCTATTGGTGTTTTTTTTTTTTTATTTAAAAAACCCAACAAGAATATTTGGGACACTTCATTAAAAATCTCTGAAGACAATCCAACTTAACATTTTATTATGATCTTCCACATTAGATTCTCATAATTTTCTGGAAGTTGGAATAAATAAATTGATTTCTAGCAGTAAGAATTCAGGTACAGGGGGATTGCATGATGGAGAAGACAGGGAAGACAATCTACCCTGTATTAGAACACCAAATCATAAGCTACTGTTTTGTCTGGTCACAAACAAAAAACAGTAATGAGCTGAATGTATTAATTTGATTTATATGATTGAATAATCTTTGTCTGTCATGTTATATGCTTTGTGAAAGTCTGAATGTGGACTGTCAAATTGTCCAGCCATGAAGCTAAAAGCTTTTTGCTTACAATGGCTAATGATCAGTTGACAAATTAATTATACAGCGGGGAAATTTTGAAGAGGAACTGGGGTACATAAGCATGTCTGCTTCTCCAAACCAAAATTTAATGTTTTGAATTAAATCTGAAGGCACACTATATGCACACAGATCAGGTGTCTTACTCCACATGTTCTAAATAGCTTGTTGAATGAACACAGAGAGGGAGACTGTTAAAATTTGGTCTTAAATTGAATAAGTCTTCACTTCTATACCTGTCACTTGACTCTCTACATTTTTGGACATACATTGTCCATTTTGATTCTCTCTGAAAACCAATGGCTTTTATTTGCTTTAACCATTTTTACTGCTTAGGCTATTTTTATTTTAATTTAGTTGGTTAACATACCACTATTTCATCTGTGTGGCATCTTATTTTTGAACTAGGTACCTCAACCAGACTTTCAGAGGCCAGAACCTTGCATGTTTCTCTAAGGCATCGGAAGAATAGCAGGCATCCTTCAGGAGATGATAACACAAGAAATAAGGAAGAATTATGTTGATCAGTGTCACCTAGGAAAGCTTGGAATTAAACAGTAGGGCAATGAAAGACAACCTGCATCTTTGGAGTCCCAAGAGAATGTGAAACAATGACAACATGGCCTGAGGAAAAGGACTAAATCACTTTAAGTAGGCCATTTAAAATTGTTGTCAGTGTTTCTCTCATAGAATGGAAATAAATCATCTCTTCTGTCCTAATATGATTATGAATCACAAATCAAATAAATGCTCCCTAAAATATATGCAGCTTTCTTTCTGAATACAGAGGCATCCGAGGAAAGGAAAAACGATATGGTGAGGCAAATTCATTTTGCTTCTCAGTAAAGCCACCTGATGTGTTCGCCAGTCACAGAGAAAATATTTGTTGATAGCTGCTTCCCCAGTCTTCTCACTTCCAGGATCAGCTTTCTCATCTCCAAACCATTCAGATATTTTCTCCACTGCCCAAAGAAAACACTGATGTCCTTAGACCATTTCCAGTTCATAAAGACATCTCTATTTAGGATACCCGCTAATTGCTTTGTGAAGTACATTTCAAAACTGGAATCTGAGTTCTAACTTGGATGTGACTTTCCATGTTAAAATTCCCCATGCACATCAAGTTAAACTCATGCTTATTCCCTAAAATACCTCAGTACCTCAACAGCCCATTCTCTAGAGCTCACGGCTGTGCCACCCAGGCATACAAAAAGCATTGTTCCTCTTCCTGTCCCAAGGTGCTTGAGCCAGGAAGCATGCTCAGTGTGCACTTGATAAGTAGTGCCCACCAAAACCGAGTAAAATGTGTCTTTTTTACTCACTTAATATGTTAACAGTCCTTAGAACAGGACCAGGAAGTTTCTTCTTAAAAGTGAAAATAACTGGGAAATTATTCATCAAATTAACCACTTCAAGGCTCCTTTTGTTTTTTGCTTAACTGATGAAATTTGTGAAGTGGTGATTGTAATGGAATTTTTTTCAACAGGGAATGTCACATTCTCTGTGGCTCAGAAGTCGACTCAACTCAATTCGTGAAGGTTGCTAAACAAATATCAGTCATTAAATTCTGCTTTACATTAACTTGAACTGGATCTAAGCTAGTGACCTACACAGTAAAGGCTTGCTTGATAGTTTTCCTTTAAGAGTTTCATTCCTTCTTCACAAAGAGTGAGGATCTGAAAATGATTGAAATCAAACATTTAACTCAGATATCTTCAGACACAAACACATTCCATTGCCTTTAAAATGTGCACACAGGTTTTGTACGAAGCCCTTCCTTTACTTTACAGTTTGGATAAAGAGCAGAGGCACACTGAGCACTAAATCTTCCCCCAGAACAGTGTTTTTTGGTCATAAATGGCAATGCAGAGACTGAAATCCATGTCTGTTAAAAACAGGCACATCTCCACATGTCTAGTTAGCACTGATAATTTCCAGATGGCACTACTGACTCTCATAGTCTGGCTAGCTGCATCCGGGAAGCCGTAGAACAAGCTGAAGAAAATGTCTATCAGCACCTGTGGTGCAACTGAGAAAGATGCTGGGAACATCAGGAAGAAGGATCATCTCTGCACTGTATTCCTTTGCTTGAGATTTGTGGTTTTGGCATAGAGTTTCAGACCGTATCCAAGCACCCTAATGCATTGTCAAAACACTAAAGCCTTCTTTAAATCAGTTTGGCTAACATCCGTAATAATACTGTAATAAAAATAAAAAAATACCCAGTATTACTGTGTGATCTGAAAAACAAAGATCTTTGCTTAAACTTTTTAATCACACTGATTCTTCAGATAAAATAACCATCAAGAAGATAGAGGTTACTGACTGAAAAGTCAAATTTTGTATAGAATGCCATAAGAGGATTCCATGCTGTCGATTTTCTTTGGATTTCTTCACAAGATATGATAGATTAATATTTGTACTATCTTTGTCATCACACTGTTCTTACTGATCGTACCCATACTGTAGGTATTATTAGCATTAGAAAAACTTTTATTCTTCCTTTACATACAGACAGAAAAACTTGCTTCATAGAACTTCTGAAAGCTATTTATATAATTTGTTTCAATATGATTTGTTCCAGGAAGCTGATAGGAGGAAACCTCACTCGAAAACTAAACCAAAATTCTATGTTTCACATTTAGCTTTAGTGAGCTGGCATGTCTGCCTATCTCTTCCCTTTGAACATATAGTACTTTTTGAAGATGAAAAGTTTTGAAGATTTTATACTTTAATGCCTCAGGCCTTGTTATTAGTTACAGCCTGAAGAGGAGTGTACAGCTTACATAGGAAAGAAATTTTGCCAGCTGAATGGAAGCGGCTTACAATTGTGTGAAGTCACTGTTAGCTAAGGGAAAAGTAATGCCATTGGAAAGGTTACAGAGATGGTCAGCAGTAATTACTAGGTAAGCTTTGGGAAAATATGTCCATGCTTTAAATAATATTTCAGGCACTGAAGAGATCTGTGCCCAAAGAAGTTCAATTTAGAAGAATTTTTAAGAGCAATTGAAGTGTTGCTTCCTTTAGGGTAGTCATGTATTAATGAATAGAATGAAGGCAGACTTAAAAGTGAAAAGGTGGTTGGGATATTTCTCTGCAATTAGGGTATGTGTTCCTAATGAGGAAGAGTTAAGCTAGGATTCAAGGAGCTCATTATCCACCATACTTCCTGCCTACCTTGCCACTAGCGATTGAAAGAGACCTCTGCAACAATATTAGCCCACTGAAAAAAGGAATGTCTCAGATGGCGAAAGCCATCACACTCCTCCATTACTACTGGGAAGAGGGGATAGTTGATAACTGGACATCACACTTATCCTTGGCTTGAGGAGATGTTAGCCCCAAAGGATAATCTGTGGAATGGAGCCTGTACAGTAGAAGTAACACCAAAAGAAATCTGGCTTTCTTATCCTTGTCTAAACAGGTGCTACATGCAGTACCAAAAAAGATTTATCCAACCTACATTTGATTCTTGAATCATTTTGTAACCAGTGGGTTTACTTTGGAATTTAAGTAAGAACATCCAGTGTTTATATGACAGTTTATGAAGTCCCTAATATTTCTCTTGATGGCACATATGCCCTTTGGCTGTGTTGTAATATGGGGAGTGAAAGTTCAGACTCCAGCGAATACTGGGTAAGTATTTGTTTACCCAAATACCCAGTAAGCCACTGTGTAGATGTCAAATTTTGAAATAAGGCCTCAGAGGCAAAAATATTCTTTAAAACATTATTTCCTTTTGAAAGCAGCCTGTAACTTGGCAAAAATAACTATGATGAAAATGACCAGCTTTTCACTTACACTGTATATTCTTTGCCTCTCCATCACCTGTTTCATGTTGTGAGAATGCTTAGATGTGTGACTGAAACACAGCAATTCTTGCACCTGATAAGCACAAGCTGAGTTTTGTCCCTTTTTCAACTTTGGCCTGGCGTATGGCTTGTGGTCTTTATAGCTACCTCCAGAGTTGTTATTTGCATTAGATATTGGTATGAAGAATGCCTTCAGTAGAGCAGTGACTTGTGTGAGTTGGGGCAGTTGCTCAGGATCTGCCTTCACCAAAGGGTATTCCTGCTGGGCTTGCTACTGGAAATAGCAAGAGGCTGAAGAAGTTATATGAATATGTCCTCAGTTTTTTATTAGTTACACTGTATGCTTATATCCAAACTATGCTCCTAGTTTCCAGTTCTTTGGATCCTTTTAGATCTGGAAAAAAGGAACTTTTGCAAGGAGACAGTAAGTATGAGCAAGTTATTTTAATTAATTGCATTTGATTCTGTGAGAATATTTCTCAGTAAGTATAGCCTATAATTTGTGAGGGAAACTCTGAGTGTAGTTGCTTTAATGACAAATTCAAAAAAAAAAAAAGGAAAAGATCCTTGCTGTCTTATATATTTTTCAAGTTCAAATCCTTAAAATATGCTGGAAATAATCCTTATTATGTTCTCACTGAGCCTAACAAATTGAATTTTATCTGCAAAATGTAAATTTTCCAGTAACTTCAGGATAGATACTCATGCATTTAAATCAAAACTTCAGGATAGATACTTCAGGATAGATACTTATGCATCTAAATCAAAACCTTTTCCAGCCACAATATTTCAGACATTTTGTTTTAAGAAAAGATTTAAAAATGTATTTAAATTAAGGCTATATCCTGGGAGACATTAGTTTGAAAGTGATACTATAGTGGATCATACAGTATATTTTCCCCAAAGGTTCCAAGTTCAACAGCAGCCAAGTGCTACAAAGACTGTGAGTTTTCCACTTTCATCCTCACTAGGTTTACTTCAGATTTTAAGAACAATGGTGAGGTTACAAGATCTGTACACAGGAAGTGGAAGTACGAAACAAAAAGCCTCAGTTTTCTTCCTTTTTCTGATGTGGGACTGTGCATCAGCATTCTCCAGCCTTTGCAAGTTTTTCTCAACATACTCTCTCTGAAGCGGTACTGCACTTCCTTGACTGACTTGTAATGTTCCTTAGAATCCGTTCCCAGATTTTCACAAAATCACAGAAGGGTTGAGGTTTAAAGGGACCTCTAGAGGTCATCTTCTCCAAACCTCTGCTCCAGCAAGGCCTGTTGCAGAGGATGAAGACCAGGTGGCTTTTCTTATCTCCAAGGTTGGAGACTCTACATCTCCATCTACATGTTGTACCTCTCTGGGCAACCTGTGCTAGTGCTTGGCCATTGTCAAAGTAAATAAAGGTATCTTGGTGTTCATTAGGAAACTTCTGTGTTTCATAACTGTTATGAAGACACCATTGACTACATTTAGGTAATTACTTCTGTCACTTACCGTACTAACTTCAATGATTTTAGAAAGGAACTGTTTTCTTCCATTAAAAAAGTGCAAACTTTGACTACTCTGTATTTAAACAAATAGACACATTTTAAGGAACAGATCTTTGGTTATTTGGTGGGGTTTTTTGTTGTTGTTTTTTGTTTGTTTGTTTGTTTGTTTGTTTGTTTGTTTGTTTGTTTGTTTTGTTTTTTTTTTTTTTTTACTAGAGAATCTAAAATAAAATTCAGTTGCATAAACAGCTGTAACTGGGAAAACATATCCCTGATGATGTCTCTGCTAAAGTGGTGTCATGATCATTTCACTGTCACTCTCTCTGGTGGNGTGGTACAACATTTATGTGATGTTATCTAGGCCAATGATTCTGAAGTTAAAATATTTACTCAAATATTCTGAACTTGTTAGCATAAACTACTGAAGTTGTTACTGTATTTTAACAACAATAGTACAGAACAGCAAGGTAATGATATATTGTCAAAATATTAAGCAGGTCATACAAGTGAATTTGTGAAATTGGTATTTTATAGCCTTGACAAAAAGAAAGAATTTTTCCTCCATTAAACTAATTAATTTACTCATCATTTTTCTTCCACCATTATTCTGTCTTGATTAATGAAAATATTTATTTCTGAAGACCCAACTGTAAACAATCCCAACTCATATTAGAATGGGAAATTTTTTTTTTTAAAAAAAAAAAAAAAATAGACATTAATCTTATTTAAGTTGATTAAGGAAAATTTTTAATAAACCTCTGCATTATGAGGTCACCTAGCTATGAATGTGGCTTGAGGTGGCAAATCTGGCAGCAATAAATATTGCCAGTTATTAAAGAACATAATGGACAGATTCTCAGGAAAAGTAAAACAAGACAGTAAAACTTGTGTGCTAAAACAGAAAAATGCTTTGAAAGTTGAACATAACTTTGTGGGCAGTTGCTATTTGTAAAAACAAGTGTCCTCTTTCTAACCACAGTGCAAGCAGAATAAGAAAATAACAAAGAAAACCTCAGTCATACGGAAAAATATAGAGACGACATAAAAAGTAAGTGATTACACAGGACAAGGGCTAGAAATAAATAACTGATTAGGAAATAGAGTTTGATAATTAATTGCTCTGACAAAAATAAATGGATAACAAGAATATATGTACAATTTACAAATTAAACTTATGAACTGTAGTTGGATTAGACAAAACTACATGGGTGATTTAGCAAGGTCACCTAAAGGGCTTCCTGGAATTATTGGCTGTTTCTTCTGGGATACAGGAAAAGAAACAACATATTCTTGATAAAAATCTTAATTGAAAAGTTCCTACAGTACCTTTTTTTTTTTTTTTTTTTTTCCCCCAGATGTGTTCTTAAGATTTCTCTTCTCCTATCCTTCCTTTTGTACTTCAGCTTGGGCAATTCTGATGTAGTTTTGTTCTTTGACTGATGAGAGAAATCAGCTGACTTGAAATTAGTGTGCTTCACAGTTTGACCAACACCATATAATGCTAAATGACATTTTAAAGTATTTTCTGCAGCATTTTATCATAGCATTATGTGAAATACATTTAAAAAAAAATTTCTGAAGCATCTCTACCTGATAAAAAGTTCACATTTCACTGAAAATTACTTTTTTGTTGTTTTTGACGTAATCTTGTACAGTATGAAATTGCGAATGTCTATAACTTAATTAGCAAAGGAAATAGAAGATAGATCTAGAATTGAAGACTCACAGGAAATATAAAGCATCTCTAAAGTCTGCATTAAAGGCCATGGAAGGAAGCTATCTTTTCCCATTAAATAAGAGAGTTGTGAAACTCGCCAGATCTGCTCCATGAGAACTTTCCATAATGTGCAGCAGTTTGTTGTGCCATCTTGGACTACAAACCATCCGCTACTTAAGAAATCATAGCCTTGGTAGAAACAGCAGTGATTAAGGCTGTGCAATCCACAATTTCTCTTGGTAACAGTGGAAAAATAATGGGTGTTAAGCCATGTTGGAAAGCCTCGTACTCCACACCAATAATAACTTACTAGTCAACCTTTACAGGATCCTCATATTGCTCACATCACAGTTGGTTAGTTATTTAACGACAGCAATTGTATCTGATAAACTCTTACTTGTAATGTACTTTCGATTGACTAAAATGGACTTAAACTTTAATAAAATATATTATTAATCGAAAAAGCCTATAAATAGCATGTTGTCACTGCAGCTCAGACGAGCTCTGTGCAGGTGTCCATAAGAGTATTTTTTTGCATTCAGAACTCGTGTTGCTGTAGTTAGTCATGCCAGGTCTGGGGCGCATTACATCTGCTTGTATCTCTTTTGTGAGACAGAGATTTGCGCTACCTGAAGTGCAGTAGATACAGAGTAGATTACAGAGCAACTGATTAGGGGTCACCGCACTGCTGTTTTATTCACCTCTTCTTCCTGCTGTATCTGGCATGACAACACATGATGAACCTGATCTAAAGCAGCTCTACAGCTCCAGAGTTGACTGGCACAGCAGAAGCCCTCTGGTTTAAAGAACTTTTTCACAACCCTGTCCTAACAACTAAGTGGCAAAGAACAGTTATGGAGTGGTGTACTAGCTGGGAGTGATATGTGCATGTCAAAAGAAGAAGCACAGGGTGGGAAGAGGCAAACAAGGGGAATTTGTGAATTCAACTTGTCTCCCAGAATCTGCAGTGATGGGCTGATAATGCCCATCATGCCACACACCACAGGAAAGCAGGCAGTCAAACAGGCTCTACTGGAGTATCAAGCTGAGTGGGATAATCTTCTTAAATGCCAAATGCTTCATGTGTAGAGAAAGATATCATGGTGTTAAAATAATAATTTAGATTACTGTAGGATACAGCCAGCCTATAGAGACAATGCAATCATGAATTGTTAAAACTGCAATCACCAAAACAAAGTGAAAAGTATATCTGCTCTGTAAGCAGGAGACCCATCAACCTCTATTTTTCCATCTGACAAAATGAAAGTTGAGCATGTTGAAGGTCTTCTAGATTTTACAGGAATAATATATCTGCTAGCAAAAATCTGGAAAACTCTTAGTATGTGACACGTTGTACAATGAGTTCTATTTGTGCACTTTGTAAGTTATGCTACCACAACAATTTCAAACCACACAGCCGATCTGTCAGTTCCAAAAGTCTTCTTGCTAGTAGGGATGTAAAATTCTGCTTGTGTGTTAAAATTTTAATTTGGTTCTCAAAAGTTTACTCCTTCATTTATGTTACCAGAATAGAGATTTAGCATCTGGCTGTTGTGTGACTTAATGATGCAAAAAATAGGTGTTGACATTTAAGTACCCAGAATACGCTCGTATTACTGAACAGAGAGACAGAAATGTTTATGGTTTCTTAATTATTTGGAGCTTCATGGACAATTTTAAAAAGATTGATCTCCCTTTAGAAAGGTTCTATAATATTTCTTAGTTATACTCCACTCGTGAGCTGTTTAGCTATTTGGCAAGTTGTAGCATTGAGTGTCTTGGAATATCAAGAGCGCTGTCATATATCTGAAACTTTTTATAAAAAAATTTTAGATGTTTTGTAAATTGTCTTGATCTACTAGAATGGTTCAAATTAGACTCAAATGATCATCTCCATCTCTCCAGACCTGGATCTTTTCCAGATTTACGATATAAATGCTTGATAAGCTCCATGCAGTCAAAAAAGGCTGTTACACCGGTAGATTAATCTTACTGTTTTCTGTTGCATCATCACCACAATAATGAGATGCCCATCAGCAAGATGACAAGCCACCCAGTGTGCCACAGCACTGTCAGATCACAGGACAGGTAAAACTCTGCAGATTGCTATGAACTGCTTGGTTTAATTTTTTTGGAACTGCAGTTCTCCAATGGTAAGCTTTATCATTTTTGCATTTTGGAGAATTGCATAATGGTGCTTCCATCCTTTCTTGAGATTCTTCTCAGGCGTTTCCCAGTGGCAGAATATTTAAGCAAGACCACTTTAATGCATACAGTCACTTGAATATAGAGAAAAAAATATAACAACTTTTCCCTAAAAAGATTGCTTCTCAGCTAACTAGAGGTTGACAGACCCTAAAAATACAAGCCTCTGGTTACTTTGAAGGTGATACTAACACTTAGAACTCAAACCAAGCTTGAAGGAGAGTGGTGCTCTGACTTTTCAGGAGTGGAATGCTCTCACTTTAGCATGCAAACTAAACATTTGCATGCCTAAATGTTAATTTTACCAATGTGCTCTTTCTAATAGCGAAAAAGCAAGATGTTATGAGACATGTTTTAAAATAATAATTCACTTAAGTGGACAGCTTGATATTATCAGATGCTGAAACAGTAAGCTAATTTTGTACTACCATTGACACAGAATTGTAGAATTACATGTAGTTTCTCTTCCTCATACTACTGATCAATGAGACTGGATTTACAATACATTATTGTGCAAAACATTTGAGTGAGAACAAAGGCATTTGTGTTTCTTGAAGCCTCAAATCTTCATTTATTTGTTGTTTAGCCAGATAGACTCAAACTCTGAAAAGAATAGCTTGTAATATTATCATGCCTTGAAAATGCAGCAGTTCATTACAGATGAGACCACTGTCAGGCAATATAGAAATTTAACTTTACTGATCTTACCATCTTATTTCTCCTTCCTCCTCCTTATAATTTTTTTCCATTTTGAAAGTGATGAAAGCACTCTGAGAAGAATTGTTTATCAGGTTTTCTCCTGTGCAATATCTGTGTCCAGACCCGCCAGCATGTCTTCATTCTCCTAATCGCATCATAAAGTACTCCTTTTCAATTCTCTGTAGTTAACTGAAGTTATTTAGGATGGCTGTAGTTTTAAATTTTAATAGGAAGTGAAGATGGACTGGGCAGGCACAAACATCTGTTTTACCCTAGAAGTTCATGAACCACACTCCACTACTTCGTTCAGAAATTAGGGAGGACCGTGAAACTAGCTGTATTTTCATTGTTTTTCTTCCCCTATTTCTCCCTTTAATGTTTGCGACTATCATGAAACAATCACAGAGTTCTACTTGGTGAGGCCATGAAAATACTATGAAATTTCAGAATGGGTCAGCTGCAGCATTCAGCATTTATCATGGTACACAGAAATGCCAGACAGCTGAATGTGAAACACTACCCCAGTCAGACAAAAGGATGGACGTTGCTTTGTCCTCTGAAAGTTTTCCATTAAGGTAATTTGTCTTTGGCTAGCCTTACTCTAGGGGAATATTAAAAACATACTTTATGTCTGCAAAGGCCAGCTGCTTTGTATGTAGATGGTTTAGGCTAGGCTGGCCACTACAAGAATGACACATATATTTGTGAAAAATCTAGAGTCACCTTCCCCATTACATTTATAGTTCTGCTAAATGAATGTAAGTTAATTTCAAGAGATAAGACAAATGATAACAAAGTCCAAGTCATGCATTGATAAAGGTTGCACCTGGTTTGACCTATGTTTTCTTAAACTGTAATTCAAACAAACACCCCAATTCTGCTTTACCTATTTATTAAATAAATTACAAGATAGATGATGGAGTGTCAGATAAAAAAAGGCTTAAAGATAGAACAGATTTATTGAATCTCTTTATTCTAAATCTTAGCTAGAGGAATTTGTGTAGGTTACTAGAATGACATTTTCTAATTTAATTAAATACTCATCACATCTTTACAGTTAGCTTTGAATGTGCACTCTATACATAAAGAAGAAACATAAAAAATGTTCAAACTTTCTATTTCTCAAAGTAGTTATAACCCAAACTTTTAATTTTAATCTTTGAGTATCACAATTTTTTTGTTTCTCTATTAATGGTACATGAAAAAATTTGGTCAAGGGATGCTAAAATAAGCAATTTCATTGCAGTAGCTGTGAAAAATAAATACAGCTGAAATGAACAGAAAATAATTTCATTTGCTAATGCAAATGGTAGATTTTGTTTACAGCTGTTGAAAAATTGTCTTAATACCTCGTAGAGGCTATGTACCAGATTAGCTGAACTATAAAAGATCACTAGTTCAACACTTTTTTCACTATTTCATTTTTGTCTTGAATATAGACCTTTTAGTTTTGTAATTTTTTTTCCCCACTTTTCTTAGTTCTTCCATAATAAAAACATGTAGTAGAAAAAATTCCTGTAAACAGTTTTTTCTAGGACTGTAAAATCTATTTTGCTATCCTTCATCACACTTCTGTCAATAGATTTTTAAGTTTATTCAGGTTTTCCATGACTTGGCTAAATTGATTACATTTTATTAACTACTTAGTGGTGAAAACTTGAAAAGTACTAACTGCTGGACAATACAAAGAAGTGATGTGTTGTTAACATTATATTAGCAGTCTGCATTAGTTTTGAATAATATATTTGGTTAAAATATTTGCCTCAGAATAGAACTTTTAGTGTTTATTAGAGTTCTTCCCAAATTTACCATTTCTTTTGGCAAAAAAACAAACCAAACCAAAACAAATTCATGTGGTTTTGTTAATATCTATTAACTTCCTCATGATTAACTCTTTCTAGCAACCTCTGTTCAATGCTAGATGGTATCTGTTACCTTTAAGCTATTTTTAATAATTCGAATGCTTATATTTATTGGAATTATGATGGAACAGGATATTGTTTAACATGGAAGATGTCCTTCAGTACCAGCATTCCCCCAAAATTTCCCAGGAATTCCTACAAAGTATCTTTAATAAAAATTCTTAGCCAATATTCAGCTGAGCCATGCCAACTTAGCAAATTATTCTTGCAAATTTATGCAGTGGAAAAGAGAAATGGGAACAGCAGTGATCACATTTCCAGTCATTTCCAAGAGAATAATATACCAGTACTCTATTTCAGGCTGAACTTAATATACGGAAAACACTCCACCATCAGTTTGTTCCTTTTTTTCAATGGCATCAGTGGGATTGCTCATATGTGACCTGACGACAGCAAGAACTCTGTAACATCATCATTTAGTACCAGAAACCGATGGGGTATTAATTTTTTTCTGAATTTTTTGTGTGAGATTGCAAGATATGTTCCAGGTGAGCCCTGCAACTGCATCGAGGCTGCTTTGAGGTACACTCTATTAGATGCGAATAGTTACCTAAGAGAGGTAAGCATCATCCGATACTTGAAACCTATCTGATTTGTAAGTTTTTCCTCCAGCAATTTTACAACCTCATCTGCTAAAGTAATAGCAAAATCTGACTTGGATCAATACAGCACTACATCCAGATAATACCACCCATGTATTTGATTTGCTTAACTTCAAAATAAGTATCTTACTCACAGCTGAACATCTGCTGGCACTGCCTTGTTACGTGTCCCTTGTGATTCGGAAGTTACTAGCAGGATGCAAAACCTTTCTATTGCTTTTCCTCATTTCAGAAAATCAGGCTGACAATATCAAGGGGTGAGAGTAATTATTTACCTACTTTGATTCTAGTGTGCTTCTCACTAAGTCTAGTCATTAAAATGTAGCCTGTGTCTCAATATTTTAAAAAACTAAGCATTATATAAGGCTCTATTTCTACCAAGAATCTCTTCTGGCTATGTACGAAGAAGGTTCTAAGGAGGAGTTACAGAGTTTAATTTCTTTTGCTAATGACTATTAAATAATTACAAAGCATCCCCTTTCAGAATTTTTACTAGTGGAGATTCCATTTGCATTTGAATTTCGGCATCCATTTATTTGGTTTTATTCATCAGTCAGGCTGATCCAGTGACACAGCAACATGCTACATTGAATATACTAATATTTGGAAAAAGATAGAATAACAGTTTGGTAGTAGTGTTTTTATTCAGGTAAGTTTGTTATTTCAGTCATTTATGTGTCTTTGCCACTGATAATTCAAGACCTCATTTATGTGTCTTGGTATTTTTGAGCTAAGAAAAGATTTTGAAACAGAGGATTCTGTTTTGCAGCAGAACAGTATTTCAAACTACTTGCTTACACCTGGCAAGTTTTCTTATGAAAAGGTATCTTGGAGATTGTTGATAAAACTGGTTTCAATTACACATGTATAAACAAAAAGGCTCTGGGGACAAGTTATTGTGGCCTTTTAACATAGAAAGGGGGCTTATAAACATGATGTAGAGACACTTTTTGTCAGGGCCTGTAAGAATAAGAAAAGGGGGAATGGTTTTAAGCTGAAAGAGGGTAGATTTAGATTGGACATAAGGAAAAAATTTTTTACGGTGAGGGTGGTTGCTCAGAGAAGTTGTGGATGTCCCATCACTGGAAAAGTTCAAGGTCAGGTTGGACACGTATTTGAGCAACCTGCTCTAGTGGAAGGTGTTTCTGCCCTTGGCAGGGAGGTTGGACTAGATAGTATTTATAGATCCCTTCCCACCCAAACCATTTTATGACTCTATGATAAAAACACACAGTTTGGAGGGCTTCTACTTTGCTTAGTTAGAAAGAAACTATATTTATAGAATTTCAAAAGGATTACCAGAGGTTAAACTGGGAAGGTGTATGGGAAAATAGATCTTGGAAGAGGGTATTAAATTTTAAAGGTAATGAATTATAAGCTAATATAAAAATCACTCAGAGAATGAGCAATTTGTTCAAGAATTCACGAAGGAGATAATGAAGGAATTTGAGGGAGGCAGTATTTCTAGTCCATGATCTGTTATTTATAAGGACAAAACCTCATTAGCATGGAGTCCTATTAGAAACTTCAGCTTCCTTGCTACATATTAAGTGCTAAACTGCGTGTTTTCTTCAAGCTGTGAACAGGAAGCAGCACATGGCTCATAGGTTCCAAGAATAAATCCAGAACCTAGACTATATTTTGGGGTTTCTACTTTGTCTCTGCTTGTCTTTGAAAAGAATCTTCAGAGACTGCCTTAGTTTCATATCTTGCAGAAGTAAGACAGTCTTTTTTGCTGTGGTTTAATAAATGAGGCTGAAAAGAGAGCAGATTTTCTATTGTCTCTATAACTCTAAATCCTCCAAAATGGACCAAATCCTGCCCTGGAGGTGTATCCAACTTCTCCAGGGAGGGCAGGGGTCCAAAGGATAAGCACGGTCCTTTCTCACAGGGCTTTTGGAGCGAGACAAAGCAATATTTTTCAGGCCAAGCATTTTGTTACATGTACAGGAGTTCTTCTTCCTAAAATAGTTTGCATTGTATTAGGTACATGAATCGTGACATCTCAAATGCCATTTAGAGGACTATTTTAGTCTTATACTAGTCTTGTATTAGTCTATGTCTTCCTATCAGAAAATGCAGACTGACCGGATCAGACATCTTTGCCAAATATAACTCCTGTCCAGATTTTCTTACTTTCCTATTTTAAAGAGGTACAAAACAAACTCAAGTCTTTAATGAAAACTTCAAAGCCTTTTTTCACGTTAACTGTCAATGAGCACCAAAGCAACAATATTGGAATATTTTTTACAGGGAATTTTGTGTGGTGGATACTTCTGGGGAAATAGATGCTAATGCTGAAAGGAAAATCGGGTAGAATACGATTAGAGCAAGTTAAAAAGCAGAAAAACTGAAATTTATGTGGAAACACCTCCTTCTTTGACAAGTCCAAAGAAAAAGTCTTTGCAAAGAAATTTTAGATATCTTAGCAGAGAATGCCTCACTTTACAGAAGTTCATGCTTTTAGTTTGTTTCTACGTGTTGTGACCTATAGGAATAAAACTGCAAGAGAGAAGGATTTTTTCACTTTTGGCATTGAGTTGTTACAATAAAAAGTAGGAGAGGTCCAGCTCTCCTTAGTGTAACTATACAAAAACAACACTAATGAAGAAGATGGTGTTACCATAGCATATGAAATCATAAAAGAAAGTAGTATGAGTTAAATAACTATAATATATCTAAAGTACAAATTTTTAAACTTCATTTCAATTCCTGTTATAGTTGGAGCTGTTTACATCCACCACATTTTTCCCCTACTGTTTGAGAAAAATGGGATTTTAAAAACATACCATACTTTAAGCTTAGATTGAAACCTAAGAAGGAAAAGAGTGCAGATATGATTTTAAAATACTTTCTCCTGGAAACAGCTTGATGCATCCATTAGATTTTATAGAAAGTGTAACTCTCCACCTAGCGTTTAAGAAATTTTTTTCTGTGTGCATAATTTCTTTGCTTATCTACACAGTAAATTCTGGTTTTATTGTCTTCTTTGCCCTTCCTTTATCTTTCTAAAATGAGTATATACTTTTCAATTCTATTTAATCCTTTATAATTTTTTCATTGGATTTAACTGAATTTTCTTTCTCTTACTTATTAGATTATTTCTACCTTTCTCCTCCAGTGATTCCCTTCTTGGCATCAATTTCATATATAAAGATAATTTTTGTAGGCAAAGTTAAATAACATTAATGGAAGTGTGAGAGGACATTATATCGACAATAATTCCAGTCACTAACTTTTTGCTTTGGGAGAACTGAAGTTGGAAAAACGGTGGACAGGAGTAGTGTATAACATATATAAAAAGTTGCATGTCAAAAGGTACAAACAGCATAGCAAAGTCAATTCTGAGGGCTTGTCATAATCATAGATGTACCAAGGTGACTTTCCTTTGGGTCTAAGGCCATTGTTTCAAATGAGGAGTTAGAAAGCCAGGCATGTTTCCACAGTCATAACATCTCTTGGAAACACTTTCTCTATTCTTGCTTTACCAATTGGAGGTAGAAGCCACAAGAGAGACTTAGAAACACTAAGACGCATTAAGATTAAAAAATAATGCCAAAATTGCCTCTAACTTTTACTGCCAAAGGAAATAACAGGGCCTATTATCTCACTGCCTAGTAAGGGGTAGATAGTGCTGGAAAGATGCAGCAAGACTGGCAGCTGGACCTGAATTATCTTGTAACAGCCAGAGAAAGACACAGTACTCCAAAAGAAATTTATTGTAGCAAAAGGCAGAACCACAGCTTTTTTTTTTTTTTTTTTTTTTTTTAATTTGTCCAGATATATATTTGGAATAGTTCAAGGAGCTGAAGATAAAATGAGGAAGCAATACTAAAGAAATGGAGTCCGTATTGTCTTTTAACAGATTAAAAAGTAGTGTCTACTGAAAAAGCAGAAATTGGATACTATGAAAAATGTACAGTGGATAATCAACACAACTGGTAAGAGCTGAAGAACTGAATAGGTGCATCATGTTGACAGATGGGATGCTGCATCTTTGATCACAGAAATGAAAGATGTGCAGGAGCCAGTGTAATCAAGAGTTAAAGCATCTCCAGAAACGGTATTGAAAGCTCCTTTGGATATTCTGTACTCAGATGCAGAATGCTAGTGTTATGAGCTCAGTTATCAGTTGTCTAACATTAGAACAAGAGGAAAGCAGTTAATCCTGAATTCAGAGGTTAAATACAAGGAATCTGCACCCTATCCGAAGAGGCAGATTCCGAGTTAGAGAATTCTCCTAATTATATTTGCATTACTAAGTTATAGTAACACCGTTCTGCTTAAAAAGAGAGGACATTTTGTCTGAGGGGATTAGACAGCAGCTCATTTTGCAGGTTTTGCAGGCCTGCATGGCTTCTTTTTGCTGAACATTGAGAACAAGATGATAAGAAGAGGTCCTGTTCTTTGAGCTTGGATGTGTGGATCTAAATAGATGTGTGGATGAGACAATGACAAGATGATTATCCTTCCTTAGTAGATGGGACAAACTGATCAACTGGCCAGTCCACAATTAATAGACAGTCTGTGGCAGAGCTTTACTACAAATTGTTTTTCTTCTCTGAGTATCAAGAGAATGAGTTTGTAAAGAAATTTCTGGAAAGCACAGTTGCCCTTTGTGGGGAAACAATTTGGTGTGGAAATAGGCATAATAAAGTATTGGATAGAAAATGTATTTACATTTCCTTTTTAGAGCAACTCCAACATCAGCCCTTGATCAAATGCAGCAATTAACCACAGTGTGTATTCACAAAGGAAAATTCAAAACAAGGCGGTTCCAGAAAGTCTATTTGGGAAGAAATATTGAATCCATGTACTTTTGCGTGCAGACAAGTACAAAAATAATGCTAAATGCAAATATATTTATTAGCGTGAAAGGGCCTAAATAGAGAGGTCTTAAAGGCAACAGATTTTAACCTTACAGTGACCACAGGGAAAGAAGAAAGAAAAAAGAACGAAACCTGAAGCATATATCAACTTCTTATGAACTGTGCTCAAAAGGGAAGATAGGATAACAGGAAAGAGACTTGGATTTTAGAATATGAGGAATTAAAATCTTTGGAGAACTATCTTAAATGAGATGCCATGGAAACAGTAAGCAAGTGAACAAAAGTAAGAGTATAGAAAACTAATAGGCAAAAAAAAGATCATGAAGGTGGTTGTGGTGATCACTTTCAGACTTTTTATAAATGTACTATGACAAGAATACAAGGCCTGTTTATGCAGGAGCACATCATGGAGAAGAAAACATATTGTCTGTCTTTGCAGGTTTGTTGAGAATTCAAGCTGGAATAGTATTATCGTTAGTACTTCAAATAACAAAGATGTATGAAGTCAGGGGAAAATACCAAAAGCTATTGAGATGATGGTTGGAAGGATAACCGAGTTACTGCAGCTTTGCTTGGCTAAGTGACAGTCATTCTGCCTATAACATCACTATTGTAAAGGTTGAGACCCTGAAAAAAACGGAACAAATTACACAGGATTTTACAGCCTAATACTAGGCTGCAAATAAAGCAATAGGAAAATTGTAGAGTGTTTAGACTGAGCTTCCAATTGGAGGATGTTAGGCCAAGCGATGGATTTTCAGAGCAAAGGAAATAAAAAAGAAAAATTGCAAATAGACTTAATGGAACAGATTCTGGTTTTACAGGGGGATACTGAATTTTTAAGTCTCTTCTGGCTTCATTTTAATACTGTACAAAGATATAAGAAAGGTAAATCCTGATAAATACCAGCCTACATTATACCTTAATACATTTTCCTTTTTTCCTTCACACAAGCTACAGACTGATCTGTATTTCCAGCCAGATTCTTGGTATTTCAAAGCTTTCCCAAGAATGCACACATCAGCTAACGTTTCATGATCTGCTTTTTGCATACGTTAGCATACATCTGTACTTCATGTATTACATTCTACTTCTGCATATTATCTCTCATCTTGTCACATATTCAAAACCAATTTAAATGTTTCCAGTTTGTTCAACACACTCCTGCGTCTACAAGTAGACGTTTGGTAAAAACTGTTCAGTAGCAAGAAAGGTTTCTGCAATTTTAGTCAGCCAGTTGTACTGGGATTTTGTACATTTCAGACAACAGTCAGCTTTCTGTCATATTTATGACAACTTTTGTAATCCCTGATTATGCAATCCAAATAGACTCTCCAGTTACCTAAGGTATCTGGTGATGCACAGTTAACCCCCACTCAAGAAAAGCTTAAATGTTCCGTAGATTTATAATTCTCAAACAGATGTTGCCAATTGTCTGAATGCAAATATAATTGCTTGCAACCTTTTCCTGTCAGCTCTACTTTTGGAATTCATGATTTCCTACAGCATATTACTCCATACACTACTTTTACAAGTTGTTCTCCCCATACTGGTACTGGTTCTGCTTCACTGTCTGGATTCTGACAGTGGTTGAACACTTTCTGGTGCCAGACTAGATAAACTCTGCTATAGGACTGACTCTGGAGATGACAGAATCTTTTTATATTTTTATTAAAGGTTTTTTTTTTTTTTTTTACAATAAATTTATTTTCAACTGAAAAATTGAAACACAAGCTCTTCACTTGGACAAGCTCACCATGTCTGGTAGATTGGTCAATTATTCATGTAGGTTGTTAGAAGCACGGGTGCAAGTTCAGTAAGTATTTTATTTGCTTTGTTACTACTGCAGATTGTTCCATAGCCAGGTGAAAATTCTCAGCATTATGACAGCAATTTTGTCAGCCCTAACATTTGTTTCTATTTTATTATATAGGATGATTTTGGCAAGGAGCCTGCAGTAGTTCAAGATGCCATAGGCTGCTGACAGATCTACAAATCCAGATTCATAGCAGATATGTTTATGCAATAGTTCCTATTAGAGTCTATACACCCTGCTAAATATCTACCATAACAAAATCTGTCAACAGATAAAATTAAGCTATTGCTTGTTCAAGATATGGAAAGTACATGCAGTTGATCTTACATAAGCAACAAAGTAGTATGTTTTAAATAACTGAGATCGTGAATTGTGAAATTTTACAAATGAAAAACAATTTTCCTTTGTAAGCTGTAACCATATATTGCCTTTTTGTAGAATGAGAAGATGCTGCCTCGTGATGCACTAAGTAGGTAATCATTGCTTCCAATCAATCTTCATAAAATTTCTCTAATGCCTTGAATCATAGATCTTATCTTCCTTTTGCATGCTCTGCATGCCAAGATGCTGATGAATTATAAAAAAAATACAGCTGCTTTGAATATGAAGTCAATAGAAGGTCACTCCGTAACTGCACTACTACCCCAGCACAGAAAGCCAGATTTAATTCCCTAGTATAAACTGTTGCTAGAAAAATCCAGTGCTACTTGTAATGCCAGACACAGCTATAACAGTGTTTGAGCTAGAGATATGAACATTGATCTTTTGGAAGATTTACTGTCTGCCCTTGTTTAAATTTTATGGTACTCTACCGTGCTAGACTGAGAAATTCAGTGCCAGTTAAGACAGTTCTTTTCTGTTGTTACCTGTGGAATAAAAACAACAGGGCTCACAGGGAAAGTTTGAATGGCTGCTCTACAATAAACAGCCATTCTGAGCCAATTGGCCACAGGACTCATTGGCTGGGAAAGAAAATGAGAAACCAAGATGCTGTCCTCTTTATCCACATGTTTCTGTTGTCCAGAGCACTGAAGGGAGAGATTTTGAGCTCTGCAGTGGAGAAAAGGTCCAAAAAGTAGTCTGACTTCCTCATGCATATGAATATGCTCCATATAACATGGAGACATTAGTCACAGACTCTGTAGTGCAGTTCTTTTGTGTAAAACATTTCTTGACCATGATGATTATCTCTGATTACACTAACGAAATCTTACAGACCAGGGATTTCTAAGTGAATTGCTGCCTTCCCAAGGACAAAGAATGCAAGCCTGCAGTGACTGTAAGCATGTGAATCCCACAAATGAAACATCTGGATCTGGATGGTAAAGAATGCTTTGCTTAGTCTTTCTGGTGAGACTTGGGGAAAAAACATTCATATTAATTTTCTTGTTGCCGTAAAGTCAGCATGAACTTCAGTGATACTGCCTTAGGAACCAATATAGCTTCCTTCTGCATTTGGATACTGTCATCTATCAAGATATTCTCTTCATAGTTTCCTTTCCAAAACACGGCTGAAAGAAGAAAATACTGGAAGCCGTATCAAAATGGAATTAGATCATGAATAAAGAGCACTTTTTGGAAGAGCTTAGCTTTCACTTCAAATAACTGAGGATATTTCTTCATGCTGTAACAAATTAAAACAAAGATCTGCATTTTGAGATGGCAAAAGTGAGCAGCATATTTTCAAACCCTTCAGATATACTGTGGGAGAAAAAATGAGATTTGGATTCAAACTTGGATAAATTCAGAATTTTGCAAAATTAACACCTAACTAGTGAGACATTACACAGCTTACATGAAAAGCTATCTGACTGTAACTTTGGCTAAATCAAGCAGCACGACTGCCGTGTTTATATTCTGTGGCCTTGGATAATTTAGCTTTTCCATGCTTAATTTTTTCTTTTTTAGTTAGAGGAAAAGACCAGTATACTTTTTGAACAGATTTTTGAAGGATAAATCTAGCACTGATTATTTCTTTCTATATATGGTTTTTGTAAAATGCATATTGTGAAATGGGCTATACAATTGTCATCCAGAAAGTGGAACAAAGTGGAAGTTCATGCTGGGTTCAGTCTTAGATTAGAATTAAAATAACATTATTGTAATTCCTCCTCAGACCTACTTTTAAGTACTCTAAATTCCGGCTTGGTAACAAAAATTAATTCAGACTTGGTTAGATCTGGACAAATCTGCATATGTTAAGCACAACGTGGAGCATTGTAAATAAGTCTCCTTTTTTTTTTCTTTTTTTTTCTTTTTCTTTCTTCTAATCCTATATTCTGAGTTATATTCAGATCATATAAATAATTGATTTTTATACAAGAACTAAGGTCTGTTCTTGTGAAACCCAGTAGCAAAAAGGTTTTAAATTGGAAATATTTCCTGCTATCATTTCAACACTAATAAGGAAGTAGCAAGACCCCATTAATATACATTGTTACAGAGAAATTACAAATAGGTTACGTGTGGGGGTGAATTTCAATCAACAGTTTCATCAATGTGATGGATATTCTATTAAGAGTCTCATTTTCATCTCGATACTTTTCTAACAGAAAGAATTTACTAACCCTGCATGCACTTGGTTGTAATGAGGCTTCATTTATATTTTCACCACCAAAATACCTGCGTGATTAGATTTTAAAATGGAAGAGAAATGGGTAACTTCTATCAGTAAAGAAAACCTGTAAAAGGAAACCATTTGGTCCAATAAAATAGACTACAAGTGTCTATCTACTTTCCTTCCTTCCTTCCTTCCTTCCTTCCTTCCTTCCTTCCTTCCTTCCTTCCTTCCTTCCTCTTCTCTCTTTTCAGGCTTGATGTTACTTGTACTAATGACCATTAATTCTTAACCATTATTTAAATGAAGATAATACAGTCAAAACAAGCATAGTTTTTAAATTAATGTTTTGTTTTGTTTTGTTTTGGGGTTTTTGGTTTTTTTTTTGTTTGTTTGTTTTTTTGATTCTGTTCAGGAAAAAAAAGCCAGTCCAATCTTCACTACTGATGGGAGTGACAACAGCTAGGAATTTTGCAGTGAGTATATTAGAAATAGTATGAGATAAACGTATTACAGGCACAACATTAAAATGGTACAGAATTCATACGAAGTAAGAGATAAATGCAAATTAGTCTATGCAACTGAAAATACAGTCAACTCTTTAAACCTGCAATGCAATGCTGTCCAAACCAAGGAATTAAATACTGAAGCAATGTGATAAGTTTTGGGGGAATAAGAGTAATTTATTTTTCTGTATAAAATCTAGTCTGGCCTGTTCTAATGTTTCTGTCCAGCTTTTCCCAGATAACTAAACAAATCTGCATTAGTGCAGCATAAACTGCAGGCTTATAAAGAGAAGTGGTCTATTTTGTTTTATGGTAGAAGCCTCACTAACAGCAAGAGCGTCCAGCATGGAGAATAGGGCTTTACATATGTGATTTTATTACAGACATTTGTGGGTAAACATAATCATAGAGAACACTGGTTTATCACATTTAATTTGTGTTATGTTCCCGTGCAGACTTCAACACTAATAATATGTATGCATGTGCATGCTTATATTATAGGAAGACAAGCCATGAACATGAATGACAGCATGGCGATTTACTCCATTTAGGAAAGGCTACAATTTGGCACAAAAGGGTTAAAGTTTCTAGAAACTAGGTCTATTACCAAATTATGTGAACTCACAGACAGACAAAAGAAATTATCTGCTAACCGTTGAGGATGCCAGTGCTTTGTGTATACACTGTGCACACAGAGATGTCTTTTGGGCAAACCATGGTCTCTTGAAGTGAGATTCTTACTAGGTTTATGACCTATTTACAAAACCATGGCATTGTTTTTGCAGTGTTTGGAGCAATTCTTCCGCAATGCAGGGCAAATGGACCCAGGACAGAAAACACACAGCATGTATAAAAAGCAATAAACTTAAGGAGAAAAAGGAGTGAGTGACAGTTAGTTACTGGAGGTTTCCCAAAATAGAATACATCTTTTTAAGTTTTCCTCAAAAAACATGTTACCTGGCAGAACTTTGTAATGAGGTGGCATGTTCAGCATATTTATTTGATTATTTTCTTTCCTATCATGTGGAGCATAGTTGAACTCTGGGGATGACTGCAAGTACGGAAATAAGCAATTACGTTTTCAAAGTGCTGCCTCTGTAGGATATCCAGGCAACCATAGACCTAAGGGTAAAGCAACGTTGGAAAGTAATATTCAAGACATAAGAAATAATGCTGAGACTCACCAGAAGTTGGTTTAATGTTACCCTCATCAACTCGAATTGTACTCCTTTTATTTGCATACAGAGAATCTTCTTTTGATAAAGCTTATTTGTGATTGAAAATATATGACTACATTTATAGAAATATATGGAAATGTATAATTTATACAAATATATATAATTTCTAGAAATATATTTCGATTAAATTCTATATTTATAGTAGTATAATGTGACATAATTGTAGAATTTATGTGGTAACATAATATTTACAAACAGTAACATGAGTTTGATTTGTCCCAGCTGGCCTATCAGATGGTAAAACATGATGCCCCATATAATCCACTCAAACGTTTTGTATTCATGACCTGGTCACATAAATCACAGTTTGATATAGTGCATTTAGCAAGCAATCTAATCCAAATTTTTGTTTTACTGTGTAATTATGGGGAATGCGTGTATTAATGACTTTTTGTCCATTCACTTGCTTCTTGTTTGAAAATGCTGTTAATACTTCAAAAGCAGTGGTGGAAAGTGTTAGAGGGATGACCGTGATTTGAATAGATCCAAGTGAAACATTAGCAGCAATGATATACCTTAAAATTCTAGGCCTTTTTCCTAATTTTATGTTATTTCTTAGTGGATTAAAATTGCAATCACTTTGTCCGCCAGTTTGCATTTTGACAAACAGCTATGTGTCTGTTTGTCAGGTGTGTTGGTTCACTAGTGCATGAATACAAACATGGTCACGGACAGCTCATTTTGCCACAGTTGATACCAGATCATTAACTTGTAGCAAAGGATAGGAGACTTAAGCGGAATATGAGACATCTTAACTTGCCCAAGCAAGATTTAGGAGGTGATATCTGTCAGCTTTAGATAACTTTTATGCTATTTACTATTTCAGAAGAACAAATGTCCTACAGCTATTGTTCTCACTACTTAATTGACTGAAAGTTAAAGTCAAGAAAGAGGAAAAAAAGATTTAAAGATGGATGAGTGAATTTTTTTAGCACAAGACATTACAGAAAAATGCTTTTGCAAAATCTTTGATTTGAAAGAAGTCGACTTGATAAAAGTCCTCTTTAATAAGATAACTTTGTACCAGCTGAAACATGAGCAAACCAGCATCACCCTGAAGATCTAGCTGTTTCGTTGTGAAAACAACTAACTGTTTTACTTGCAAAAACACCTACTTGAAAACCTTAAACCAGAAAAAAAGATGCTCAAAACGCTTGCATTTCCTCCATTTCCCCTAGTTAAGAGTGCTTTTCTCCACTGGTTTCAGTAAGATTATTAGAGGTGATGTCTGATTTTCAGTTTCCAGAGTTTCTGGAAACACCCATGAGCTTCATCCCTAGCTAGGGCATTTGACTTTGTCAAACTGATGTTGGCTGATTAAGTTGTTGTGGCTCAAACCTTTACCCTGCAAGACTAGTTGGTGGCAGACCATGTTCCAGAGAGAGGCATATCAGACCACCTCATGGCATTGCTCTGATTTTTGCACAATATTTTGTCCAGGAATAACCTTATCCTCTGACTTTACCCTCTGACTTGCCTATGGAAGTGAGTTTGTGCGGACTTCTGCTTCATTTAGTTAAGGACTGCAGGAAGCATGGACTTTTGTGGATTCAGATGGAGGTCTCCATCTGCAAGGCTTAACCCCATGTACCAGAACACAATCTGAGTGTAAAGACCTGTTACGCACTTAGCAGGCATCTAGGGCATCTGCTGCCCAGAGTTCTCTATGTCAGAGCAGAATTTGATTGTAAAATGTTCTCTTTGCAAATAATATGATTATTTAAATTGTTGGCAACAACTTGTCCAGTCCCTTTGGAAAAAGGAAAAAAAAGTTCATTTTCTCTGTAGCAAAATTGCTGGCACATAGCTACTGTCAAAGCAAAATATGGTGTGAACTCATGCATCTTGTCATAATATATCATTCCCTGCACAGCTCTAGTTTTCTATTTGGCTCGACTGAGGTCAAAGCACATGGCTGAGTGAGGGGGAAGAAGGGGCGTGATGAGCAGTAAAAATAGCTGCAAGACACATCAATGTCCTTGCTGTCTGCAGCAGGGGAGCTTTGACCTGCAAACAAGCACCTCTGAATGTTCACAGGCCTTCATAGGAGCCCATGTGCGTATTTTGGGTTCATAACAAGTCCGCCAGCTCCAGTCTTTCTTCCTCCTGATGCATTTTTCAACATCTCCTCTGCTATCCAGAGAGGACAAGCTCCACTGAAGTCAGAACAGCAATTTTACATAAAGTAGGGTTTTTCCCCCTTTGGCTGCATACTTTGGGCTGCTGTCTCCTAGTGTGGCACAAAGCTGTCAATCAAAAAGGTATTGTCTCCAATGAGCACCTGGACATATCCTGAAAATGAAGAGCACCTATAGTCCTTTTCAAAACAGGAGAAAAAAAATAACCTTTTATCAATTGTATGTTGTTTTGTTACTCCAAGTCTGGCCTAATCCAAATTCCTTTTTCAATTAGTTGGCTTCTGTGGAATGAAACAATTAAGACTGACAACACCAGAGGTTCTGCTCGACATTATTAAGTATTAGAATTGAACAGATCACAGGATATACATATAGCTATTAAAAAAGCTGGTTATCAGGTCAAGTAATACTTTCTCTAAAAAAGACATTTGTGTTTAAAATTGTTCCTTCTTAACAGTGATGGCATAATTCATGAAATTCCAATTTACAGACAGATCAAAGTTTGCATGTTGTAGTTAGAACTGTTATTCCAGCTCTAATTCCCTCTTGTCTATATGTTTATGTTATTATTTAAGTGGTTTTCAGAGAGGAAGACAATGTAAGGTTTTAAATACTGTATCTTTTACCACATTTTACCATGATTTTTTCCATGTTTTGCCTCTTTTTCCTCGAATCTTTCAATCTACTTACAGAAAGAATATAAGCTATGCTACTTTCTTTACACCTATGATAGCATTCTATCTGGGCTGCTATATCTGCCAGGTTTGCCAACTGTGTACAGATAACTTAGACAATCAAAGATGATTCCAGTGGCACTGTGTTTAGGCAACTGAATGTAGCCCTAGGATTATTCATGAGTGTATTCAAATCAACGTTAAGCATAAACTTACATCCAAAAATGCCTGGAAGACAAGTGGTGCCAAATCAAACCTACAGGGAAGATGTGACACTCCTGATGATGGAGCATGTTTCATGCCACATCTGAAAAAAGTTATTGCCAAGTACTAGGAAAACACAGCATTGTTTAAAGTAACCAGAAACGATCAGAGTCTATATGTCACAGCAGAGAAAAAGAAGCAGAGAAGTAGGAAACTTGTTCTTGTCACCAGACAAAATCCTCATTAAAGAAACAGAAAAAAACAACACCAGGACAGAGAAATTGTTTCGGCCTGAGGTCAAACATTTGCAGGAAACTGGTGATGTTACTATGAGGATTCATATAACCACTACCTGTGTCCTTAAAAACATGTAAGATTTTGTACAACCACTGTCTGGTCCTTAAGAAAAGAGAGCAAACAGAGGAAAATTAGCTCATACTAAGTAGCACTTGAAAACTTACTAAAAAAATTTAAATTGCTGAAACTGCGAAGAGGAAACAATGCACTGGCAGACTTAAAAAAAAAAA
>VXBW01004606.1:621507-638409 GCA_013400375.1 Thinocorus orbignyianus
AAAGGTGTCTATCTACATACTTCAAAAAAACATCCCCACTTCTCAAGCTTTCCTAACATCATCTAGCAGCAGTTGGGCAGGTCACCAAGTCTTTGTGCTCAATCTTCTAAAACTTCCATTGCCTAAAAAATGTGTGTTTTGTATTGGACAAGCTATTACAACATCAGATTAATTAATAATGTAATTGATCATACACTGCTAAATGAGCTGAAGTCTCAAATAGAGCAAGCAGTTTCAGGACAGGATGAAGCACAGGTGACAGAGCTGAAAACTGAAGCAGTAAGTGAAAAGCATGTAAAACAGTAAACAGTCTATAAAGACTGGGTTTACACAGAGACTAACAACTGATGGCCGAGGCATCATGTTATCTAGCTGAAACTGAACTGAAATTTTATGGACAATTTCACCTACTTGAAGTTCTGCCACAGACAATATCTATTTCGGGGTCTGGACATATTTTGTAATAAACAAAACAGGACCTGGCTGGGCTTTTACCTCTTTTAGTTTCTTTCCCAGCAGGAGCTGGCACTATTTGCAACTTGCCTCTTGCAAGAGAATGTCTGCAGGCAATCCTATCTACAGACTTCTCAGGTACTAAGTTAGCAACCTTACCAGCCATGACTTTCGCTGAGGAGCTTTGCTGAGACTCTCCTGCACAGCTTTATAAACAATAGGCTTTAACTTCTGTGTGCTTTCTTAAGACTGCACATCCAAGACAGAAAGATGCTATGGCACTTGGAAGGATAATGACATATTTATTATTCATCAGTTTAGTCCCTTTTCTAGAAAATCCAGTTTTGAAGAAGTCCTTCTCTACTCCACATAAAAATGGCCTCATTGTTGCTCTTGTGCTAGTGGGGGGCTCCACTCTCCCTTTTGTTCTTGCCTGATCAATCCCTCAACACCAGCCAATATCAGAGATTCCTAGCAAAAGTACCCAGCCTCCTTCCTGACATCACATTTCATTTTTCTTACTCTGAGTTTCTTATCAGGGAACTGAAATAATAAGAACAGCAAAGCTAAAAGGAGTTTGATAGAGCACGTACTGGAGCAAAGAGGAGTCAGCTGAGACAGGGCAATTTGGGGTGTGCATTGATAACAGCAATTTAGGTAACACTGAGACGTGATGATCCCAAATGTGAGCAGGTGATACTGAGAAGATGTGAACAAGCCAACCTGTATATCCAGACTTTGTTGCTAATTTATAGAAGGGTTGTATGGTTTGGGGACTTGCCAGAAATGACTACTGAGTTAGCAACAAACACTTGTATACATTAAGTGGAATTGAAGTGGCAAAGTTTGTTTTCCATCACGTGATGCATTTTCTAGTAATGAGCAGCAGGTATCTGACCTGCTTAGAGGTCCCAAGAAATGTTTCCTGATAACAGGAACAAATGAAGGCCATGAGGAATCTGTGGAAACCACCTTACAATCTAATCTTAAATGTCAGGATGAGTACTGACTCTTGAATTCGTGTTTAGGGGGAAAGCTAATGCCTATTACAGTAGTGTGAGAGATATAGAGGAAGGTCAAACTTTTGCAAGTACCCTGTGAGGTGACAGTAGGAGGCAGTATGCGTGGAAACAGGCTAGGTCAGAAAGCCTGTCTGCCAGACTTGGCTGCAGATACCAGCTTTCTGAAGATGTCTGGTTTCATGGCAAAGGCAGGAAGAACCAAGAGGAACATGCCAGGGACAGAATCATCCACCTGTACCTTGTGCACTACAGCATGTTTAGACCCCTGTACAAAAGTTTTGAATCGTGTAATAGAAGTGGAAACATGACTCCACTGTGAGTTCTTTACTTGTAAGATTTTGTTTTCTCTTTGAGAGGTAATAAGTTTTCCAGGGGAAGAGCTGCCTGAACACTGGCTAAAGGGTGCTGCTTGCTTACAGTCTGTCAGATATCAGCAAGCAGAAAAGCAAAGATGCTAACAGAAGCACCAGGTTCTCAGGTACCCTCAGATGCTCAGCTTAAATATCGTTTATACTTTTATATCAATTAACCCCAAATTTAGTGCAGGTGCAAGGACATTGCATTCTGCAGTAAGGTGAGTATGGAGAATGTGTTCACCAAATTTCACTGTACGAAATGAAAGAGGTACATTACTCATCAGCATAATCTCCTGAGGAGTGCTAAGGCAAAGCTGAGAGAGACTTATCCCCTTCAGCGCTGCTCTGAAGATGACATTCTGCACTTAGATCCAACAATGGGAAATGTGTCCTCCTGCTGCCACCTCCAACAGATATGGTAATATGCCCACAAAAGCCCTCTGGCAGTCATAACCAAGAGGAGGCAATGGCACATGACCCCTGGAGAAGACTGTAAATGACTTCATAAACAAAAGTGAGCAACTGTTCAATCTTTGACCTCCTTTAAAGAAAACACTTACTCAATAGGCCAAGAAAGTCCCTGTAAGCTGTTGGGTCACAAAGTTCACTTGCTGAAGCCACGAGGTTGTCTGAAGTTCAGTCTGTCTTGAAATCCCAAGCACAACTGTGATTAGCCAAAGCCCTAACTGCTCTATACCAGAGCAGGAGACCAAGATGATCAGTATACAAACTTGCGCTAGTTGCACCAGATTCTGTCAAAAGGGAGCCAGTGGAACTTACTCACAACCAGTCACAGTCCAGGGGGAGGACTTCTTTTTGCACTCATAGGAACTACATGGCCTTGAATAATCGGTTACGCAGGAAGAAGAATGAAGTGGGCTGGAAGAAGGAATGAGACAGGAGGCAGTTCTTTATTGAAGCATCTGGCCTTACCCTTGGCAAAATACTTTTTGCAGAGATGGTGTTGGATTAATCTTGATGTTGCTAAGGTAACAATTTCTGAGGTGACAGAAAAAATAGGGTCTTATGCTCAAAAAGAGATCTGGCAACAAGAACGGGCAGTGATGTAACTACAGAATGAAGGGCAATGCAGGAAAAAAGAAGATAATGACATTGTACATAATCGGCCACAGCTGAATGAGTGATCTCGTTCAGATATCTCAGAGTAACCACCAGAATAGGTGGAAAATCTGTAGCAGAAGTCAAAACAAGAATTACTCTCATGACTTCAGCATTTGCAAATGATGACAGGCTTTGGAGAGATAAGGAGACCATGCGACACAAGAAGAAGTTATTTCAGTAGGTACAGGTTTTACAGAGAAAGAATTTGTGAAACAGGGAAGAAACATAAATATTGCAGTTTTATAAAAACACTCACTGTCCTCTGATTATTCAGGTTATGGCTGATATTTGATCTCAAAAATCTGGACTTGTTAACATATTGAGACAATTTGTATATATTATTCTTAATAAATTCAGTTACTTATCATACAAAGTGAAAGCTGAAGCAATGTACTTCTGAATAAACTTCTCAATAAATTACATGGTGTTTTCCTGTGTATCAATATTATCACGAACAAGATCAGAGAAAAAGTAAGAATCTTATTCACAACTTGAATTATACATGTCATAAACCAAAAACTATCTATGATGTTCTTTTGCAATAATTAGGTCATAATGTACTTTTGTAAAACAGGGCAAAAATGGCAGGAAAACAACATTACCGTAAAAACAGGGTTGAAAGCAAGTGTCAGGAAATACACTATGTTTGACTAAATTTGAAACCAGAATACGTACATGTGACATCTAATCCACATTAAACAATTTGGTTTACAGTATGATTCAAATACTAAATGATGTTTTGCTACTATTAGAATACAGTCTCGTAGGAAAATGGAAAAAAAGACTTTTGCTTTGTAGAATTCCCAGTATAATTAATGTTAAGCACTCTGTTTGTTAACTGTAATTAGTATGGAGTGGAGTTTCATACAATAGTAAATGGTAATATAATTACAGATGCAATCTGTCTCCTAACACAAAATTAAGTCAAATTTCCTATGCAGAAGAGCTTGTATTATGGTTGATACATATTCATAAGCGGACACGCTTTATGTCGTCTCTCTCCTAAAAACTAAAGAAAAACTAACTCTGCATATCCTTTACAATTACTTTAATTTGCCATGAATTCAAATTGCATATTTGCAGACTTTTTTTTTCCTAACATAACCGTGTCCCCTTTAATTCTGTGATTTAAAACAAACATCTCTCCATTTTTAAGCGATTTAAGGTCATTACACATTGCAACATAACCAAGTTTAAAAGAATTTATGTTATGAAGAATATTACAAGTGGAAATCCATTAAAAGAGAGACTGGATAAACATTTAAAAGATCTATTGCAGGGTGAACTAAACACATAAACTGTTTTAGGGTCAAGAAGTCGCTGGAACTGTTACTTAACAGCTGAAAGTGTATTAGGTCCAGTATCAAATATGTTTGCCCTGGATGGGAATGGTAAGTGAGTACGAGAAGATGAGGAGAAGAGTGCAACCAGAACCTCATGAAGAGGAACTGGAGGGGCTAAATGAAAAGCATCCTGGTACCCTCAGTGTCTGAGCTTGCAACTGTCTCCTCACCACAAAAAAGTCACAAGCCCCATGAAGAAATCCATGAAAATACACATACCACTACCCAGTGTGTGTCTTTATTAGAGGAAGGTTACTGTGCTCAGTGGTGCCTTGCTTTGATCCAGGAACCTACTGGTGCCTATACCTGTAGGTGGGAAATCCTTTGCCTTGGGATAGGTAGGGATGTAAAGTCACATATGGGAGGGTAATAGATTTTTCTACTGGTCTAGTAGTTTTTAGAACACTACATGAACATATTATGTGGGCTGGTTGTGTAATTGACAGAGAAAGATACAACCTTGGCTCTATTGATAAATTTATCCTTGGGCTTTTTGAAGTACATACACAATCAATGTATATGACTGATGTGTGCAGACACATCCATATTACAGTAGGAACAGATGGAAACCTAGGTTGTACAGATGACTAAAAATATTCTTCTCAGTTGGACAAATCCAATTTACTGTGTCCTTTTGTAGTTTGGGAAATCTAAACCTGAAAACAGGAGCTTGGAAGTGGCCAATTTTCTACATTTTAATTTATGCAACACTCAAAAATGGCAATGTTTTGTTCTGTAGGGCTCCTTTCCTCATGCTCCTAACACACCTTGGCCAAACTCATTTTATTCTGCAGACATTTGACAGGTTAAACTCCACTACAGCACATATTTGGAGACTCCTAACTTCAAAGCAGAACAGGTGAAACAGTAACAGGAACTGTATTTACATCTGTTTGGCTATACCAACCAAAAATGCTTCTGTAATCAGAAGCATTAAGGTAAAACATATCTGCCAACGAAAGTTATTCAGCACTGAGCCAGGTCTGTCTAGCTCTGGACCAGATCTGGAAAATTTATTCTTTGAATTGTTTTACTGTAATTTTTAAGACTATAGATAATCTCATTACGTCAATGACTTTGATCATATGTGATCCATACGCAGGTTGATTTATAGACTATTTCAAGGAGAGGTGAACACCACGTTGGTCGGTGAATCTAAAGCTGAGAACAGTTTCTCATGCTAGGACACAGATGGAGATTCTTTCCAAAACCATTTATTTTTTCTTAGTGAAATCATAGTAGGTAAAATTCAGAAGCAAAACGAGACTTCAGAGAAGATACCCTAAAAACAATAAAAGACTTAAAAGCAGTAAAAGTATTAAAAGGAATCTTCACAGATCTCACAGAGAAGGTTGTGAAAATATAGCCATGAAAAGAAATAAAAGCAAACACAAATAATTGAGCTTACTAAAATTAGTACCAATAACACTGTCACAAGCTGTAAAATGGGATCTTCTGTTCTTACATCAGTATTTCTGTTCTGTCAAATATACATGCTCATTTCCCCATCATAAGGCTATAAGAGCCCCAAGAGCTCCTATGAGCTCAAATCTTGCTCTAGAGAGCTAGGTGTCGTGTCCTACTTCTCATCAGTTCTGTGAGCACGAGCTTGTAGGACAGCTTTAATTAAAAGTACAACAGAAGCATATTGGTTCAAACTAGATAAAATTTAAGTCCAAATCAATACTGCTTTCTATTTATAGACAACATGAGCTAAAGTAAAATTAGGCCAATGCTTAGCTACATGCAGCAGAGTACACCTGTCTGCTGGTGTAGCTGCACCACTGTCTGCTTTATGCTTAGAGAACTGCAAATAACTATAGACCTTACTGCCCTTTGTTGTTTGTCCCATCACAAGCTTGGTGCCTGTAACAAAAAAAAATAAATGAGTTGTGTTACAAAAACAAAAGGAAGGTAAACATAGTAGTTGACAGTGCAGTAAAAATAAAAATAATTGCAATGTGTTGATCATGCATTAGTATGAGTTGTGGAGGAAAGTTGTGTCATAAGTCTGTTCGAGCTCCTTGAAGATGTCAAAAGCGTACGGTACAAAGGTGGACCAGGAGAAATAAGGTAGTTGAAAGAGTTTGGAGGACATCCATTAAAGTATTTTAAACAACCTAAACTATAGAAAGATAAGAGGGATTTTTTTTCTCACAGATAGTGTGAATTATCAGCAGCTAAAGGTAGGAAGGAAAAGCCAGGAATATCTCTTCAGTTCTCAGAATAGACAGAAATTACTGCAGGGAGAATTGATCTTATATTGCTGTTTTTCAGCATCCTCATGAAAAATCTGGAAAATGGGGAGATGCATATGATAACAAGGTTTGCTAACAATATAAAATTATTCAAACTTGTCAAAACTAAATTGACTGCAAAGAGTTTCAGAAGGCTCTTGTGATATTGAGTGATTGGGACATAAAGCAGCTGATGAAATTTCAGTTCAATAAATGCAAAGCCATGCACATGGGGAAAACACAGTCCTAACTTTATACACAAACAGATGATGATAAGCTTGAAATGAGATATTGCCAGTTAGGAGTCACTGTAGATAATTCTCTGAAAACAGAGCAAACAGGCACAGAAAAACTAATAGAGCCCTTCTGCTGGATCTTAGTGGCACAGACCATCCTTAAAGAATTAAGAAATTCACCTGCTAACAGTCTTTGCTAACCAGGAGTTACAAAATCCACTTATAGATTCACTTTAATTGATGCTAAACCTAGTAAAGAATCATCTGGAATCACAGTTTGTGTTCTGAGTAAACACTTGAGTAGTTTAAATTCCTGTCTGTGTGACTTAGGAAATTCAGGATAAGTATGAAGCAAAACTTTTGTTTACATTTAGCCCCATGACATGAGGCAATGCAAACCATGAGGACTCATGAAAAGCTTTCGTTCCAAAAAACCAGTGGGATTTGAGAGAGCTCTATGCTGGGACATATGGTAGGGCAAAACCTGATGGAAGCTTATTTGACTCTGTGCCTCTGACAAGGGATATCAGCCAAGGACGCATCTTAAAGTTTGTCCTATCAATTTGATCACACAGAGAAGCAAGAATCTAAATATATAACCATTAATAATTCACTTCAGAAAAAGGACAGCTGTTTTTATACCGGTCTCCCCTTCAGAGGTTCATGCTCCCCGCTATGTTACAAAAACAACACACACAACTGCTTACATTTTGGTGGCTCTACTGCAGTGACCCCTTCTCTCATGTGCTAGGTTCATTGTAGGGCTACTCCTGTGCACACATTTTACCCTTGCTTTTCCCCAAACTCTTGGCAGAAGGTTGGAGTGACTGATATACTGCCTGTATTATTCTTTCAGTAAATTGAAATGCATAGCAAGACTATTTTGAGCCTTCTTGAATTTCTTGAATTTCAGATCTGGTTTCACCTACTTCCTCCTGTCAGGTGAATTTTTTTGTATTCATGCTAGGACCTAGGAGTTGAATTATAAGAGCAAAAAAGACTCATTATTTAATTTAAATACCAGTCTGCTCTTTTGAGCAGTTTTTCTTAAATCCAGAATTGATTTTAGCTTGCTTTTAAAAATTAGATTCTAGTACAGAACATTCAACATTTTGTCAGGACAAAATCTCCATCTTTTTAACTTTTCATCTTTCAACTTTTTTTTTTTTTTTTTTCAATTTTCACCTCTTGAAAAAGGTCATATAGTCAAAATGTAAACAAATAAGAGCACTCTCAAACTAGACTCAACTAAGAATAAAACAGATGAAAAAAAATAATGATAGAAGTCTTGATGTTGCATAATGCAAAAGTTCTTCAAGGAAATGTCACAGACATTCAGCAGTACAATGTTGTATATGTTTTATGCTGAGAGAAATTATTGTGCAAAATGTTGCATAGGTTTTTCTGTCATCCTATATTAAAACACTGCAGAAGAGGAAACAAACATACACAATTTTTTGTCTGGGCAAACTCTGTGGCACTCTGTGCCAACCTGTGGTTCCACAGAAGTCCCTATATACTATTTCTGTACAGCCAGTTTCCTTGGAGCATAGTGGGTGGTAGAGTGGCTGAGATCACAGGAAGAACTGGAGAGCAAGTTTTGTCTAGTAAGCACTGTTTTTTCATATGGAGGTATAATAAATAAAAATATACGTCTAAGTCTAAGGACTTTGTCTGAGGAGTGATCATAGATACTTTTCTTTTAGCTAAGCCAAAACACGGATGCTAGTAGCAAGTGAATACGCTGGGCACACATGGAAAAAATAAGCCAAGTCTGATTTTGAGATGTGCTTGTTAGGAACATAGGACAGAATATATGCTGTCCTAGTCAGGACAGCATTTGATAAAAAATATTCAGGATGCAGAAGAATAGAGAAGTAACAACAGAATATTCCTCTGTATTTGGCTCTCTTACGACTACCAAACTAAGAAGCATGTTATTTCTCATTGCAAGACACCTGCTGGGCAGATAAGAGTTCAGTATCAACACCGTCTTGGACTCTATTCTTGGACATGTGATCTGTTTTTAGCAGTGTGGGTAATGTAGATGTTGTTATTGAGAAAGACTGTAGAACATGAACCCAGCTACAGCATTGGGTAAATGTAGACACGTGGAATAACAGCAGCATTACAGGAACTTTCATTAGAGTGGAAAAACTGAGCAAACTGTGCTCACAGGGTGCTCAGGTAGAGTAGGGAGTGATCTGGAGGAAGCCCAAGAAGTCACACCGAAAGTGCCATATGTCCCATAAAACGGTAAATTAGTGGTTGGGCACTTCTGTGGGACTCTGGCCACATTTCCATGGCTATATGCCTAACTGTGGCTGAATCAAGAATATAAAAGGAATGTCCTCAGTTTCTTACTGACACACATACTGACTCCCAGACTGAGTAAAACAATCTAAAGCTATATAAAGGGTTCTCTGGTGGTCATTTGCTGAAAGTGGGCTGTTGACTGGGCAACACAGGAGTTACTCCAGCTCAGCTGAGACTGCAGGCAGCTTGCAGTTGTGATAAATATGTGAGCAATAAGTAACCTCACTGGAACACTTTTCCTCCTCCAAAAAAAGAGAAAATGGGAAGATGTGTGTGATTGAAGACTAAGGAAAATGGAAGTAGTTAGGAAAAGCTTAAGAAAATGTCTTTGCAAAGATGCAGAGAGGAAGGTAAAAGGAGGAAAAGTTGAAATAGGTTGACTAGTACTAGCTTCAAACTATGAAACGTAGTCAGAACAAAGGGCCTGTAAATCTACAAAAACTTTGAATTGAAAGAGCTGGAAATGGTAACTGCCATGTCCGCATTCCCGAGACTCCCAGCACATCTGGCCAACAGATCAGTGAGCTCTTGATACCAGGTGGTGTATAGGTACGTACCACTGCTTTGCCAGGGACACAGCTGCCTATGCATCCCGTAAGGCTGGTCTGTATGAGCATGGGTCAGAGGCTGATCTGACTGCTTGGTTACATTTCTAGTGTATGTATCATTTCAGTAGAGCAACCTGTAGCAGCAAAAAAAAAAAAAAAAAAAAAAAAAAGGAGGAAATCCCCCCCACANTACTCCTCCACTACATTTTGGGGGGAGATACCAAACTATTCTCAGCAGTCAGGAAAACAGCTGGAGATAGACACCAAAATAACAGCTGAGTAGGATCCATTAATGCAGCAAGTGAACTTTCTGTGCAACTTGTCCATTACCTTCCTTGTGACAAGCCACAAAACACTAGACACAGACAGCACTGCCTTGCTGCCTGCTTCTTTTGCCTTCTACCAGCTGAATCCCATGTTGCAGCCATCACCTGAGCCACATCTTGAAGATGTCCATTAGCTAGATAGGCAAGTGTGGAGGATGAGGATGATATCGGTGTTAAGGGAGATTAAGGAATGTCGAAAAACTGACTCTTGCTGGAGCTGAAAAAGGCAGAGGCAGCTGAATATTTGGCTCAAGCATTTACAGACACCAGCAGCTACAGGCACAGATAGGTATCTACATTATTAAACAAATCATCATTTATTAAGTTTTACTTACCATAAATCAGCAGTCAACAGCCAAGCCAAAAAGCATCAGTGCAAATATTGCTTGGAATAAGCTAGAGGCTAAACTAGGTTATCCACTCCAAATATTCGTAGAAATGTGGTGTCTTGCCTTTACCTTTAGGCAGAAGAGAAAGCATACATACAAAGTCTTCATTGCCTTGACAGTCTGACCCTATCAAAGCCAAGCAACACATGTAGCAATTGCACTGCGGTCAGAGCATTTAGGTCTATCAAAACATGTTCAAAACATGGCCACTAGTTGCCAAAGGTATCTTCTGATTGTGGACCACAAAGTTTTGACTATAACTTTTGCATCCTAACCACAATATTTCACAATAATTTTTGAATACTTTTTGCCACACTTTATAATCAGAATTTGTAGAGGTAATGGTAATGTAATGGTGTCCCCCCCTTTTTTTTTTTTTTTTTTTTTGAGTTGCAGGTATTTGGAAAGACATTATTTAAATAACACGATCTGATGAAGGTTGCAAAGTATGGCTCAGGAAAAAATTACGGCTACTGCATCCAGCACAAGAAATACATGCTTGTCCAGATGAAGGCCACCAAAATGATCGGAAGGGTGGAATACCTCTCCTATGACAAAAGTTGAGGGAGATTGGGTTGTTCCGGCTGGAGAAGACTTTGGTGAGAACTTATTGTGGTCTTTCAGTACTGAGAGGGGGCTTATAAGAAAGATGGAGAGAGGCATTTTACCAGGGCCTGCAGTGATAGGACAAAGGATAACGGGTTTAAACTGCAAGAAGGTAGATTTAAATTAAAGAGAGAAATTCTTTACTCTGAAGGTGATGAGATACTGGAACAGGTTGCACAGAGAAGTTGTGGATGTCCCGTCCCTGACAGTGTTGGACGGGGCCATGAACAACCTGATCTAATGGAAGATGTCTCTGCTCATGGCCAGGGATTTGAACTAAATTATGTTTAAAGCTCCCTTCCCACCCAAACCATTCTATGATTCTCAGTATATGAATCTATGTTTCTAAAACATTCCCTTGAAGGGAAAGAGGTGTGTGATTTGGGGAAGATACAGCAGATAGTAGTCAAATAGCAAACTTTTCCAGTTCTGTTCTTCATTTTGGGGGAAAGAAAATACAGATATATCTCATATGTCAGCTGTGTCTTGTAGGTGCAATATGCTTTCCAAGCATTTTTAATAATAGAGATATAATACTTCTGTGACATACTTGAAATCAGTCCTCATCTTTCTGTCCATAACAGCTGTTTTGCCCCAAGAGGTCAAAGCTTTTGTTGTTAGCAAATCACTGTGCAATCGAATTTTTTTAAAGAAAAGTTTTCTGTGAAAATAAAACATGCCTATTGGGAGACACATTGACTGTATTCAGTACTAGGCCCTTTCAACAAATTCTTGTTACAGTGCCCTTTTACCCTAGACTGTTTCCCATGAATCAGGTGTGGCAGATCAGACATCACCATCCCCACTACAAGTTGCTCATCAGAGCTAACAAATATAGAAACCATGCAAGCCCAGTTAGACACTACATCTCTCCCTGCAAGAAAATAATCAGGATGGGAAAACAATTAAAACTGTGGTAGAATATGGCTGTAAAGTACTACACCTGTTTCCAGCACACTGTTATTACTTGCTGAACACCATTAGCTACTTTGTGTGCATTCTCTGCAATACTCATCCACAGTACTTCAATCTACAACTGTTACATTTTAAAAAACATTATGTTGAAAAGTTAAGATAATTCACAGCATCATAAACGTTTGGTCTTATGACTCTCAGTGTACAGATCTTCCAATTGCTAAAGTTCTCCAATCTGTAGTCACTTTTTTAAAGGAAAAACCCAACCATTTCCTTTTAAACAATGTCATTACACTACTCAGCTTAAATGGTGTAATTTTGCATTTTCAGTGCTAAATCCACTTTGTGGATATTTTGGGGTCTAAAAGCACTTTTCAATTTCTCAGAGAAATAATACATGAACTTTATAGTCTAAATAAGAAGCAATTCAGATGCTCTTTGAATGCATATATAAACTTCTTTCTTTATGGATCTGATGCTAAGTATGCTGTCAAATTTATGTGGGAATAAATGAGAATTTAAGGGCACTAAATAGGAACAATAGTGTATAACTACTTCAAATGAAGCATGAATATTGTATATGAATTTTTGTTTTGCTGTCAGACAAGATGGAAATTCACTGAGGCCAATTTTGTACTGGAGTTCACAGCCCTTTTTATCTGATTACAAGAGCTGCTCAAGGGCCATAAAATAATTTGATATGAAAAAACTCCTCATTCTCCTTACACAGACTCGTGACGAGCAATAGCAATAACATGAACATTGCCAGCACATCAGGGGAAGTAATCCTTCTGTTTTGCTGATGTGACCATATCTGGAGAGCTGGGTCCAGTGCTGAGCTCCTCAGTACAAAAGGGATGCGTGTATACTGACGCAAGTCCTGAAAAAAAACATGAAAGTAGTTAGGTATTGGAGCACCCAAGGAGAAGCTGAGAGAGCTGGGGCTGTTCAGCCCGGCGAAGGCTCAGGGGAATCTTGCCCACGTGTATAAATACGTGATTGGGATGTCTTAAAAAAAACAGAGCTGGACTCTTCACAGTGGTCCACAGGGAAACGGGCAAGATCTGAGATAGAGAAAACTCAATTTAAGTATAAGAAAAAGCATTTTCACAATGAGGTTGGTTAAACATTGGAGCAGGTTTTCCAAAGGGATTGTGGAGTCTCCATCCTTGGAGCTATTCAAGATCTGATTGCACCATGGCCTTGAAGAATCTGGTCTAGCTGACCTTGCTTTGAGTAGGAAGGTTGGACTAGATGATTTCTGGAAATCCCTGGCAACACCAGCAATTCTGCAGCAATATATAGCATATAATAAATACAAAAGATACAATTATAAAGTTTCAAACATTAATCATTCACTGCTATGCTGAATTCCAGAAAATCAGGAAGATATTGATGGGGGAGCAGGAACTGCACTACCCATCAAAACTATAGATCTGAACATGTTCAGATTTTGAACTACAGGCTACTGGACAGGCTGTGTTTCCTTCCTCTATAAAAAGGGACTAGATGTAGACAGAACCCACTACCAACTGGAAATTCCAAAAGAGAATTAAGTACAAATAAGTGAATTTATCTCAGACCACAGATTCTAGAATTTTTTGTTTGTTTAAAATATAGTGAAATTTCTGTGAATCACATTGAGAAGGAAGGAGGGGAGAAGAACAGAAGGTTGTGAAAAAAACCCATCCCCTGAAACACAACATGAGCCACCAAAGATTCTGATATTACTTCATGTTTCCCCATCCCACAGAAAGGAGTGTTTAAATTTAATTTTCCTTTTATTTGTGAAACTCCTAGATGTGATAAAGAATACCTTTGAAAGTTAGACTATTGCTTTCATCTTGTCAAGGGAAAATAGCAAGAGCTGTCCTGCCCAGGGGCACTCTTACTCAAGCTGGTTTGATGCATATCTGTTCTGCAGTAGTGTGGTAGTGCTGAATACGACTCTCTAGTTGCTAAAGCTTGCTAATATTTCCTGGAAGAATTTTTTTCAGTAGTTTGTTTTTACAGCTATAAAGAGCTCTCCTCTTTAACCACTCAGAGGCTGCTTTCAAGCTTCCCTGTTGAACACAAAGTTACCAGCACGCAAATAAAATGCTGTCATCCTATGCTCCACCATGGCCATACGTCTCATGGTAGAAGTGTATTGAAGGCAATTAGTTTCCTCCAAAGCACTGTAATCATAGTTGTTTAAGTGGTGCAGTTGTCTTGAGTATTACAGCACGGCTGTACTAACTAGATTAAAATACGGAATGATCTTTTTCCTTTAATGGTTTATGGTGATTACTTTTGAACTGTGGTGACAGCTCTTCTGCAAAGTGTCTCATGAGAGCTAATAGTTGAATTCGTCCACTAAAATCTGCCTGTTAATTTTCAGCCTGCAAACAGAAGAAATTTAAGTAACATTTATGCATCTACACACTAGAAAAAACTAAGCCTGGCCCAACTTCCACCAAACACCAGTGCCACTCACTTCCCACTACCATTCAATATGCTTGGGCCCTGCAACTGCTTTTGTTTCTGTGTTCACCCAGACCACATCCAGTTCCCTGATATAACTTAAAGGGGGGAGAGCTTGCTGTGATTAGCTAAAGGGAGTCAGTTTTAGAGCCGGTACAATTAGCGTGGGCTAGCTTGTGCTGAAATTGTCATTTTAGCACCATGCACGCACTTTCAGTTCCTAATTCAGTGCTCACAATGCTCAGCTTTGTGGTTGCTGGTGTCTCTGAGGCTGAGCCCTGACACTGAAGTAGTGCAAATGCCATTGCTGGTATGAACTGTGATCATTTGATGGTGTTGGTGTGGTTTCTAGCACTGCTTAGAAACTTGTGGGCTCAAATATGACGTCAATGGGGAGCTGGATGACAAAGACAATAGTGAGAAGAGAGTGCTTTCATTGACAGGCAAGTGTTTCTATCATTGATATTCCTTTCTCGGTCTTTCAGAGGCTCAGAGTTTTAAGAATGACCGTTGCCATGCTGTAGGACCAGCAAATATAAAGGTAAAGCTATAATAATATATATACACCATAGTGCACTGCTCCATGGAAACTGACAGTAGGTTTCCAAGACAGCCAAATCAAAAAAAGAACAAGACTAAAAAAAGAGTGAAGTACAAAAACATCAACTAACAGCTTGGTGTGTTAAGGGGTAAATTTTGGAAAGTGCTCAAAGCCCCACTGGAAGTCAATAGCAGTTGTGCTCTTAAATCACTGAAGACCTTTCAAAAAGCCCAGCCAGGAGCATCATTGCTTGCTGTGTGCGACTGATTATTCATTGTTGCACGGAGGTGTCCTGCAGTTGCACTTTCATTCTATGCTGTGCTCTGCTTAGGGGACCACTCCCCTCTCTTCACTCTCCTACAGCCATTGTACTTGAGGGGACTGTTATTCCTCCTCCTTTTCCCCTCTCCAGACTCCATGCTGCACATCCACCCAACTGCCAAATATTTGTATGGTCTTTCCACTAGTAACCAGAGTGTGATGCCAAAGTAGTGTCCATCTGCTCCCAAGGCTAGTGACCAAAGAAGGTTTGGGCTGGCAGGCAACAGCAGGGCTGGTCCATTCCCATCCCTAATGGAAAGCAGATACTTCTGCATAGCAGCCAGGGTTGGCAAGAAAGAGGAGGAAGAGTCATGCACTGCAATAAACATAGCTAAAATGGTCCCTAACAAGAGCTCTGAGGAAATGAAGAAGCAGAACTTGTTTTTAAAAGAAATAATTCAAGAGTAGCCGGCTGTTACTTGGCACATGGTCCTACCAAACTGAACTGACCTATCTCAAGCACAGAATTGCTCTCCAAGCTTTCCTCTTTTCCATTTACCTAAGAAGAAAACAAAACAAAACATTCCAGCAATTTTTGCCTCAGTACAACAGGGTATATGACATCTTAGTAGAAGCTGTAAGCAACCTACAAACTCTGGTATTTCTTAGCAACACAAACGGAAAATGCCAAAACAATAAGAAGTCTTCTTGTGAAAAGTATAAATAAGGATGAATATGGAAAAAAAATATTATTTTTATAATAAAAACATGCACTGAGATCTATAAGATTATTAATCTCTAAACCCAGAAAACAATTTTTCAATTTATACATCTGAAAGCCTGTAACCTGTTCTATAGGAGAAGCCAAACTTCAAGACTGTGATAATAAAATACAAATAATAAAGCCAAGCCAGTGTATAATCAGTTTTACGAAGTCTTTTTTACCCCTTTTCTATGTTTGAAAATTTCCAGGTAGTGAAAGCTCCTCAGAGACCAAAATGTAATAATTATTTTATGGCAGCTGCCAAAGAAAAGTGCAAAACCAATATATTAACTGAAAGTATTTTGAGCATTGATAGAGAAGTTCCCTCTTCCATGTCCAACAGAACTTGAGCCTTGCTTTCAGTGCATTTGCCTCTCTAGATATAGTTTAAAAAAACCCCCGAATATAACAATTTTAAAAATAAACACACTCAGAATCAATTAAAGAAATAAACATGTCAAGTGTTCCTTTGATTTAGAGTATAACTGAAGTTTAAAACTAGTGATTTGCGTAGCTGATTTATAGTCAAGACTTCTAGCTATGAAAGAAGGATATTTTTTTTCTTTACAGAGGAAGATATATCTGTATTTGCTCTCTGCGTTTCAGCTGAAAATCGATCTCTCTCTTCACAAAGTTCATGTGAACCCTTGTTCAGGACACTGACTCAGCGAGATCCTCAAGAGAGAGGTCTTAGCTACAGAGACATCATGCAGATTATATTTCTGTTCTCAGCTACGAAGTCTTAAGCATTTAATCAGAAGTAACGCAGAAAGTAGCTAAAATCAGGAGGGTTGACTGGAGCACTGGGAGTCAGTGAGTGATAGTGACTTTAAGATGCTCATAAAACAGATTTGTTGCCCCGAACTTCCAGTTCTCCAAAAGGATCCAACTTATTTTCCTAGTAGTATGTTCTGAAAAATTGTTATTGAGGGACTATGCTGCACACATTTATTAACTGTCTTTGAGAGATTGCAGAGGTAAGTTTTCAGAAAAAAAAAGAAAAAA
>VXBW01004606.1:638415-729201 GCA_013400375.1 Thinocorus orbignyianus
AAAAAAAAGAAAAAAAAAAAAGAAGAATCAATATATATTATTTGGATATTTTTTGAAGTTAGCAATAATAAAGAAACACCTGACAGCTTAACAACCTGCAGTTAAACTGCAGATCTTTGACCTAGGATGTTTATGGCAATGGCTTGTGCATCTTGACAACGTGCTGGACTCACAAGTGAAGATTATTTCCACAGACTGTGGCCTCAGTCTGATCTGACAAACAAATCCACAGCACCACTATGGGGAATCTGGAGTGTTTAAAAACTTCCTAGGCTACACAGGATCAATGAAACAAACATTGCTTGTGTTGTAAAACCCATAACTCTCTAAAATTTCAGAACACAGAAACTTTCAGAAGTCTCTTGGCCACAACAGCTTTTATTTTCTGGTGAGAGGAGGAGGGAAGGGCAGAGATGTGGAGGAAGGCATGTTCCTTTTGAGGAAATGTTGGAGCTTCATGGGACACACCAAGTGCTACTCATCCCAGAGAGCGGGTAGTAGAGTCCATAGGACAGGAGACCAATAGAGTCTTCTTGTCCCAAAATAAAGACCCACAACATCACACTCCTGTGCCTGGATGAGCAAAAAATATTACCAAACCCAGGGCAGGAAAGCATCCAGCCAGCACTGAATGGGAAAAATATCCTTGGAGTGACAAGGAAGAGTGTTTTCTAGAAATGCTGAATGAGATCACTCAGTTTAAATGGTGATCAACCGATGGGCACCAAAGTGGAAAAGCCAAGATTACCAGAAAGACCAGGCTATGAATCAGCATTATGGGAGACCAGTCAAGTGAGGCAAAGGAGATGAAGAGTCATGAGGGAGCAGGCCAAAGAAGCCCAATACAATACATCCTCCTTTACTGCTACTGAGTCACTCTTGGAAAAGGCTGTACTCTTTAAACCTGTGTGTGGCTTGTGGCGTTTGGCTAATCATATTCCGGAAATTTTATCATATGAACAAACCTTAACCTGTCTTTTCTGGAAGGTCATGCTCCTGTTCTCACACTTTACCCTCGAAATCTTGAATTCTGATAAACTCCAGTGACTATAAAGAAGTCTATTATAAACCTACTTGTTATTTACAATTATAACTCAGCAGGCTTTTATTTGTCCCTTTTTTTGATTCCTTTCCCACATTCAGACTTTATCTTTGAGTTGTGATGAATTTGTCTGGCGAAGAAAATAGTTTTGTTTAAATTTTTAATATTTTTATTTTAACTTTATTCTTCAGGCAAAGACAGTTGCAGTAGTCTCCTTTATCATATATTATCATATTTTCAGAGAAGAAGTTTTGAGAAATCAAGTCAGTCATGGTATTTGATGTTACTCCAGCATATCTCTCCTGGATTTCTCTCTTTGTAGTGTTTACAGCAGAATGAGATGAAACTGGCACATGTTCTGGTTTGCATTTCCCTTAAATTATTCAGTATGAGGTGAGGAAATTAAGCACACTGTAAAAGCAGACTGAACTAAGTATGTAGAAGCATCACACAGAAAACATCAATTTGGTAATAAAAGACTATCAGCCACTGTAAAAGTTAGAGTCACAAAAATCAGGAAAAATTGTTGATTCCCAGTATCTTATTTATTTCCTTGTTCAGTAGGATCATTTTCTATGGAATTTATGTGGTTTTTTTTCCAATGTGGATTTGTTTTTTTTCTTTATTTAGTTTAAAAAGACATAACCAGAATTTTTTTTTTAGTTTCCTTGAGAACACAATTCCACCTCTTTTTGTCCTCAAACTGTTTCAACTGTTTCTCATCTGACTTTTTTCCACATATGTTGAAGCACTTTTGTTTCACTGCTTCTAGTACATCTGAGACTCCTGCACCACATTTGTTCTCCTTCTCTAAATTCCTCCAAGTGCTGTTGGCTCCTCGCTCCTTTTACACTCTCTTGTGATCAAAGCAATCTCTACATTTGACAAAAGTCAAAAATCTCTACATTTGACAAAAGTCAAAAAGTCTTCGATTTTTTCCTGACACGCAACATTTAAATGTGCCTCTCTCCTTCTTTGCAAGCATTCAAAGCAGATTGAATGCATGGAAAAGAGAAGAAATAGGAATAACGCACCCATTAGGAAGAAAAGGAAATCAGGGAAGCACTCAGTTAAATTTACATTGTTTGTGGTGGCAAAGAACAAACCCCATTTCAGATTTACACTCAATAAAGGAAGCAAAATCTGTTTACTTGGTGTAATTCAAAACCATGTTGTGACACTGTATTAGGAGTAACTTGGAGCAGAGCTCTGTTCCAGTAGCATTCAGATGTGTCCCAGGAGGTCTACGCTCCTGCCTGCCTACCTGATCTGACCCCACTTATTCTGTGGAATTCCACCACCAACAGTGTGTCGGCAAGCAGAATCATGTGAAAAATTCATTAACTGCTGAGAGGATCTCAGTTCCAGAAACATGACAGGTATAATTCATTTGGAAAACAGCCAGACTGCTAACAGTGTTCAGGTCCTTGCTCAGGCAGGACAGGATCTGTTTCATTATCTCATGCATTACAAAGTGGACATGAGGCTATTGGCAAATGAACGTATTAAAAAGCTAAAAATAGAATGTCTTATTTTGTTGGAAATGCTGCATAGAGCTAATCTGTCTTGAAAATCTAAATGGACAACAATATATTTTCTAATTTCAAAGGTATTTGAAACGTCAGTGTACAAGGAATATACCAGATATGTATGTTGGGCAGGACAACACAAAAGTGGATGTTTAAAAAAACTCATGGACTTCTTGTAATGATTGCATATATTATTAAAAAAAGCCAAACCTTTCAGTTGTTTAATTTAAAGCTGGGTTATTTAGATATCCAGAAGAATAATTCATTTGGGAAATATTTAAGTATTGCACCAGCAAATGAAGTCTAGTATTTTTTCGTACTTGTCACAATGACAGTTGGTTTGAAGTGTTTTATTAATTTCCCTATAAATAATTTAGAGCTGTGGAAGAAATACACCACGTGTAATGTAACTTGGCTTATAAAATAATTACATAATATTGGAACAAGAACTCAATCTGCTGAAACAGCTTGCAAAATAAAATGACAAAATAATGTTCGAATAAGGATCTGGTTGATAAAGTGGAGGGATTAAAATTTATACAAATGTTTGGAAAGCAGTGGTCTACAGTAAGAACAATGAAATGACTGTACTGTAGACTTGCTCTCATACTGTACTCAGTTGAGCCACTGGATGAGGATTTTTGCCTTAACCTAAATTATTCCAGTGCCATCTGAGTAGCAACAAGCATCAGAATAATTTAAGAGCTGGAAAGCGAACAAGGCTCTCTTTGAACTTTTGGTGTGTAAATTGTTACTTGGGTCTCAAAACACATAAAAGAACTGAAGGCTGAGCATAGACAGAGACAGAGATGACTGGAACTTCTGTGGGCTTCCTGAGAGGAGCACAGCTTCTCCATGAAACCACAGCAATGACTGCATGATTGACAGCTACTGTGATCCAGGTGTGCCATCAGCAAACTTAGACACAGCTGCCTATCTTTGCATTTTCCACTATTATTACAAAATATCTTGGGCAATAATTGTCACCTATGGCACCAAGTCAGAGTCTGAAACGACTGGGTCAGACACCACAGGCTGGGCAGTGAGCAGTAACTGAAAGGCATTCAGAGGAAACTCACGACTCTTGAGAGAACTTGACATAAATTGTCTTAATGTTTTAAAGCAGGTATTTCAGCTAATGCCTTCAAGCTTTTTCCAGGAAAACGCTTGTCCAAAATTTCCATTCGCTACTGGTAATTGCAGCCTTCTGACTGCAGCTGCAGACCCTCAACTACCATATTACAGAATCACAAAGAATCACAGAATGATACGGAGTTGGAAGTGGCCTCTGGAGATCATCTAGTCCAACCTCCCTGCCAAATCAGGCCCTCCTAGAACAGGTAGCACAGGATCTTGTCTGTCAGGAGGGGCCCGGGAAGACATGCGTCCCACTCAATATGAGTGATAAAGCAAGCTCCAGCGCTTATTCGGATAGCTCAGATATTTATACACTTATTGTAAATTATGTCTACTTGTCACACACTAATTGGCTAGGCTTCTAAAGATTACATGTTCGTACACCTCCTACTTGCAGTTTCTGCTTCAAGGTTCTCCAACATTCCAGAAGGACACTCTCCCTCTCTCCTTGTTTATCATTCTCGCAGGGTCTGTGTGACCTTGGCTCTTCCTCCTTGTCAGCGTAACTTGCAGCTCTCACTGAGGCCTACTGTGGCTAAAATCCTACTTATGCTAAACACTTAGGCTAACAAGAGGATTGCTTGTACAATGCTTCCGTGGATCCATGGCCCTGCTCCCACAGCCATTCTGCAACACTTGTCCAGGTGGGTTTGAACGTCTCCAGAGAAACCTTTGAAAAGGCATCACTGTCACAAGGATCTGCTACTCTGCATGCATTTTTCCTCCTCTACATGCTGAATGTTATAAGAAAAATAATAAAAATATGACTCATAAAAATGAGTCACAAATGTGTAACGACTACACTGGCCCAGGAAAGGTTGGCCTACTGACCTGCCCCTGTGTTGAACCCGGATACACCAAGTCCTAGTAATTCTGACTTTGAATCACATTATTACACTGAGGCATCAAGACATGTTCAAAAAAGGGGTTTTTTATTACTTCAGAGAGAAATGGCAAGAGAGAAAAGAATGCTACTGAGTGACCAAATGAAGACAGTCAAGGCCGCCTACTGAAAAACAGTATTATATTAATGTAATATTTTTCTGAAATTCCAGTCCTGACCTCATTTTTTGCTTTTCTAAAATGAAATAAAGTTACAATACTGTTTAGTTTGCTAAATTAATTATTGATTTCTTGTATCTTCCAATACTGTTCATTGAAATATTTGTCTCCTCCCCATCAGTCATATATCACTTTTCCCTGACTCACACAAAAATATTCTCTCTATTCCTTTTTTCCTCCTGCTTGTGTTTAAGAAGGAAGGAAATATTAGTCCTGAGTATAAGAAATCCTAGAAATAGTAGGTAAGGTGACCAGCAAACCATAAAATAAGATTACTGTGCTTAGTAAAATAGCAGCCCTCCATTCATATTCCTATTTCCATTCCTGCAATGTATTGCCCTGAACACAGATCAGTTGAATCTCAGAATATTTTTCCCTGAAACTGGGACAATTAAATCTGAATTTTTATGGACTGAGTCAGCATATAGCTCAGGAAAGTAAAGATGAAAAGCCATGGTATTGATTTAATGCAGAATGATAATTAGATTAAAAAGAGGGTGCAGTTACTCCAGTGGCCTAAAGATAGCTGTTTTTTCAAAATAGCTATGTTCTGTGGTCAATGAAGCCTCTGCATTTGCCAGCAGAAATTTTGTCTATCCAAATAATATTCTAGCTCATTTTGGTTCGCTTACCTATTTCAAATCTGTATTAGTGTCACTTACTGAATACTAAATCACTTGCTGCCATTCCCATCACAGTCAGTACAGGCTACAAGTTAAACTGGAAAGGGCGTAAATTGCATGGGCTCAAGAACAGTTATGCAGAGCAATGGCCATGCAAATGGAGAAACTGATCTGCTGTTTATGTGCATGCATAAAAACATACATATTTTCCATGGACACTTGAGGCAGCCCAAGATTTTCATATAGACTTTTTTTTTGCCTAAATAGAAAAAATTTTTCTTTAAAAAAATATTTTTACTTTTTGTTTCATTCCTTCTGGGCTTCCGCTGCATCATTGCTGAGTGCTGTCTACTGTGTTAACGAGAATTTCTATTAGCCTTGAAAAGCTGAGCTTGGCTCCACTGCCTGTCTGTCACTTGCATTGTTCTCCCTCAGATACCCACCATGGCTGGAACTTACACCTGTCTGATTTCATCAGTTCACCACAGCAGTGGCCCAATTTAGAGTTACACCTTTTAATGCTATCAGCTTTGAACAGCTTTGCATCTCCATTGCAGGATTTGCCTCATTGCATGTTAATTGAATCTCATTTGCTAAAACATATGATCCAATAGTTATAGCAAATCATAAACTTCAACAAACACAGGCTTGATTAACGAAAACAGAGTAAACTATATTGCCTTTTAGTGTTTAATCACCATGAGGAAGTTCTTGGTCCTGTGATCTAAGGGCAGCGTCCCCACTGACTTTAGAAGCCCATCGCTTGTGAAGTACCGCATCCTTTTACTTAAACAGTAATTCTGAAAACTCTTATGCATCTCTTTACCCCCCCTGTAGAGCACCTGGAAATTACTTTGAACTTGAACGTACTGGTGTAGGAACCACGGCAAAGAGCAATCATGTGTCTCCTCTTAGGCACTTTTGTGATACCTCTACTCTTTCCCCCAGCACCTCTTGACCCAGAGGTCAAGATGAAGAAGGACTTAGATGAAACTCAGCTGTCCTATGGCAAATAGCTTCTCCTGATGCCAAAGCCTCTACTGCCAATGAGCAACTTCAAGAACCTGCCTTGTATCCTGCCCGTGGTTATAACTGTATAAAACTGAGATTAATTATATTCCTGCAGCTTTATTAGCAAATTGCAGAGATTTCAATTTACTTTTGTCCTGGTAGTTCTGAAAACAGGCAAATCTTTTGCATAATGCAGTCAAATAAAAGCATAGAATGTATTTTTCTGCTGAAATTCCAAATACTCTGAATGTCAGACCCTCTTGTCCAGCTTTAAATGGGTTTGTACTCCTCTCCCCTCTTTGTCTCTCACACACGCCTGGATGACAAAGCATTCACTGAATTAACCTTTCACAGACTGGAGTAAATCCTGGCTTTAGATTTTAAGAGAGATTTGGAAAAAAGACAGATTTGTAGAACCTTTCAGTATCAATAGAGAATATTTTTAGTTTCAGATCATATACCAGGGGGATTATTTTCATTTTGCGCTACTATATTTTCAGAAGAATCTTAGTAGTGTGGTGCACCAGGTGCTGAATTAAGTCTACAAAATCTGTAGTGAGCCAGTGAAAGCTGATAAATATTTACAGCCACTTACTCAAAAATGAAGTTAGAGAAGTTACGTTTGTTGTCAACTTTAATTTCAAAAGTCTGGCCTAGTTAAGAACACTCCCTGTGTTCATAAAAGTGAAGTGCGAAAAGCCCCAAAATAAGTAATGGTGTAAAATCACTGGGGAAAAAAATACTATCTGTTGAAGAAGAATATGAAAAAAAAAACAACAAACAAAACACCCAGCCAGACTGGTCTAGCAGGTATCTGTGGTGATAAAGAGAGTGTAATGGGTTTCCTCCCTCATTAGGAACTTCACCCAAGATACTGTCAGTGAAGGCCCTCGTTGTGAATCCTGCAGGACCCCATGACCAAGTAGCTACCCCTTCTGAGGCAGCATGTCTACTCAGGTTAGCAGAATATAACACAAGGAGTATAAATTAGTAGTGTTGGCACATAGCGTTGAGGCAAAGAGGCACACAGACACTTTTTCCATTTTATCCAGAGCAAAGGGTAGGTGCAGGTAAAAGATGTTATTCTATTTCTTGTTTGGGCAATATCTTGCTTCACTTAAAATTCACAGTAAGTGGTGTCATGTTGGCTGTACAAGAAACAAAAAATAAAAAAGCATTTCCCTGATATGCCCATACTCCTCCTCCCATAGGAATTCAAGTGCCATCTGTCAGCTTCTGTTGCTACAAAATTGGACAAGTCCAAGGTATGAGAACAGGAGAAAGAAAACAGAAAATAGAACACCACCTCCTACCTCCATGACTGCAGAACCTAAACTGTCAGCAATGGTTACTGTACTTTCAAAGGGAAAAGGTAACAGGATAGAGGTTAAAGGATCAAAAGATCAACTTTAAGAAGGGAACAAAACAATAATATTTTTTTGTTGTTGAAAGAGTATGACTTTCAAGTGTTGCAGCCTATGTACAGAAACCCTAGTATTTTAAATGAAAGAAGGGAAAATTTAGCAAGTACACTTGTCCTTGGCTGTTTTCCAAGGCAACTCAGCTGTTCCAGTGAATTTAAAATGTGAAATGAATCAAGTATATGAGGATGGATCTTTCATAACTTATGATTTCTTCTTTAAATAATGAAAAAACCTCTAACTCATTCTGGAAAAATGTCTTTTTTTTTCTTTTTTTTTCTTTTTCTTTTTTTTCCCCATACAAGTTAGAGGAGCTGTTTCACATTCATACAAAGCTACCGGTAGAAATACACACTGTAGCTGATTTTTCCAAATCTGTTTTGTTTGGCATCAGTTTTCACGTTAGCACCATTCAGTACCTACAAAGATAACTGACTGTGTTTTCCTTCCCATCCTGCAGTACTAAGACAAGCTGCCATTCAGTGCCAGAGCTGACTTGCACTCATCTGCAACATCAGTGGTGACTTTAAAGTCAGCTGCATGTTAAACATCCAAAATTGCCACAGACTGTAAGGTGCAATCTTCCCCAGGCCATAGTGCTGCCTTGGAGTTTTAGGTCCCACCTGTGCTCAAGTTGATGGAATAGACCCACCTTTCCAGAGGCACAGAAAAGATTTGCTATTTTCTGGTGGGTGTTTACCAATGATTGTTCCCTGAAGCTAGAGTCCACCATGCCTAGGGCTTCACCTCATCTAACTTGGGCTGGAATGTTGCTCCAATTGCAGCATGAATAATTTTTTTTTCCCCAGTATAATGACCTCCAGGGTCTCAGATTCAGGTACTCAGCTTTCATTTAGATATCTGGACTGTGCATATTTTAGGTGTAAAAGGAACAAAATACAGAGGCTTCAGAAAACTGGGGCACCTGAACAAGTTACCCTCATTTGGGGACCTGTTTGGAATATCATCTGCTTTAGGAATTCACTGCTTCTCTTTTCTGTGAGCAGCAGATTGGAGAAAAAAAATAGGGGGCCACCTAAATAATTACCCTAAAAAATGGTCTGGTGATATTATCTAATCCTGACAAGTGAAATTATCAAGATGATCTTCAGGTGATATGCCAGACCAAACAAGATGGACTGGGCAAAGAAATAAATAAGCTGACAAATTAAGCTTGCTATCACAGTGGTGGAGGACAGAATACATCTTGAGTATTTCTTTAGAATTCTTGGAACAGTAACCACGCACCACGCTAGCTCTTGAGGAACACAGAAACAGCTTTATGAACCTACTGCGGCTCTTTTCTGCAGTGGTTCCAGTAATTGTGTTTTAAAAAGGCAGCAACATAAAATGTTTATAGCTAAGGCACCACAATGGTGATGTTACAGGGTTGTAGAAAACGCATTTCTACGCTGCATATTCTCCTGCCACCAGCACAGATGCTTTCCAGAATACAGGACACTATTCACACCTTTTTTCAAGTTTCTGGAAGTCACAGCCAGTGGTGGACACACAAATTATGTGTTGGGAAATGTAGGCTATAGAAATTAGGATCTTTTACTGAAGTGCAACATCAAGCAAACAAAAAGGAGCCAGGTAGGTGTTGTGGCCATGTCAACATTAACTATGCCTCACCTCTATGAGAAGAAATGTGCATATACCACAGCAAAACTTTAGGTTTAACTTTTGAGTAATCAAGCACCTCAGAGTAGTCACAGGCCCTACAACAAATGCTCCTGCTCTTGCATGTGTTTCATTCAGAGCTATTGCTGGTATAACTGTGGAGCCCTGTGAGCATAATCGCCTGAGCCTTTATGGCAGTTGTGGGCTGGTGCTGCTAAGTTTACGTAGTTGCATATTGTTTTGAATTTGTATAAACTAATAACATCCAAAGAGAAATTATTTAATTTCTTCATTTATTCTTTTCATTCCAAAAGGATGAATTGGGTACCTCAAGAAACATTTTCCACCATGGTAAAAAAACTGAGGCAACAGCAGCATTGCAAGAGCAGAAGCTAAACCAGAAGTGGCTAGAAAACATATGACAAAGACAAAGGATTATATAAGTATTGCAGGGAAATGCTTTCCAAAGATAACACAGAATAAATCCCAATGCTGAATGGCATGAGTCCTTCTTACAGGGCTATATAATTAGTTTTGAATATGTCCAGTATTCAGACTACATACATTGTCCAGCATGAAAGTTTATTGAAAACAAATCTTGTTTAAGTCAAGGAAATGCTCTGAAACTTCTGTGTGATGGTATGATAAAAATTAGGCACATCTTGGACCTTGGGAGCAGTTTCAAATTTCAACCCCAGATTTTGTTGTAGAAAATGTCCTTTCTGCTCTACTACAAGCTCAAAAGGTATTTAGGTATGCGGTCATGAGAGCTGGAAGTCTCAGTCATTGATAATGTTTGTGAACTGGTTCCTAAATTCCAGAATATAACTGTTCTGACTTACAATTGTAGTTAATAATTATTCAGAATTGATGGTTCTACGTATTCATTGAAGTAGTGCTCAGGTCTGATGTTAACATACGCAGACCTCCTGTTAGGACAGTCACACAACACTTAATAAGTAGGTTGAGCATGAATAAATGAGACCTGTGTTTGTTTCCTTTTACACATGAGCAGGAGTTATAGCTAAGCAAATGCTGTGGGTTTTTTGGCTTCTTGGTGATTACTCTCAGAATAGTCATTATAGTCAGAGAGTGAAAACATTCCTTTCTTGGAGAAATTCAGAGATCACTGTGAAGAGAGACTTAATTTAAAGATGCCTCCTGTTCACAAAATGGAAACCTGGTGAGAAGAAAATCTCCAATGTTCAGTGTTGCAGACTAACAGGAAAATAGAGTTGAAATGGGCACCCATTTAGCAAGTCAGGAGACAAGTTACCTTGTCAGTGGTATTTGCTCCATATTGTCTAAGAGTTTTCCTTGTGAATTATAAAATACTTACAGGAAGGACTCTGCAATTACAGTTGTCACAGATGCCATGTACTTAAAATTTTTGTTGAAGTTGAGAAAATATGAAAGTCTCACTTGGAGTAAGGAAGCATTAGTGCTGAAATCTCAGAAAGCATTCAGCTTTAAATTGGGCTGCCACAAAGTCATTTCTGGGCTTCATTTCCTCTCTCTGCAGCACTCCTGGGCTGTGCTGCCATTAACAGACTCTGACCCACATCAGTTCACGTGGATGATTTGATTGGCTTGGCAAAAACAACCCAAATTAACAGCCTCCTCCTTACAAAATGTCTTCCCTTCACATCTTATCTATAATATTTGTATGCAATATTGACGTAGGATGGTAGATAATATTTGTCAGGAGCAGACTTGAGTCATGTTTGCCAGTGGAGTATTGGCCTCTATTAGGTGCTATATTGGATGGAATTTTTTCAGCAGCCTCTCCCTGCTAAAAACTGTACTTGCCTAATAGTGATCTCATACCATGACTGCACATATCCCCATTCCTCAAAGATGCCCTTGTTTTCAATTATGTGTGTGGTAGGTTGTGCACATCGTATGCATTTCAAATGTTCCCATTGATCTGGCCGTAGGGCTACGAAATTTTTTCTTTTCAGTCACAAGATACACAAATTCCAGCTACCAGGTGGAAGCATAAAACATAGTGAGAAAGGTAGAAGAAGAAAATGATACATCATGGAGTTAAATGAAATTAAATATATATATATATTCTTCAGAATTTCTTCAGAAATTAAATTTTACAATATTAAAAATATGTCATTTTTGTGGAACCAAGAAAACTTTAACACCAAGATAAATGGTGTTCTAAAATCTTATTTAATATCCTCTTTACTATATTTATTAAAACAGAGGGCATCCCCTTTTTAGATACATACACAAAATACTGAACACTAATAGGAATTTAACTGATTACAGTAATATTCCTACTCTCTTGTATCTTGGCCAAACTATTTTTCTCTTTCATTGCTTCAGCATCTCTACATGGTTGCTGCAGTAACAAAGTAATTTTCTGATAAATTCATCAGCAAAAGTGCACTATAGAGAACATGTATAACTCTAAACCTGTCAGACCATCACAATTTTAAGGCAATTATTCTCCTAGGGAAAAAAGGAAAATTACATAATGTAATTGCACAGAGAGAAAGATAAGTTATCATAATTTTATGCTACCAAATGTAACTTTCTTAAATGTGCTTAGCATAGGAAGATGCTCCCTTAAGGACAATATATAACTCCTTAAGCTGCATCAACCCCAATGTCAACTAGGGTAGCATATAATATAAATCAAGATCTCCGGCACACTTGAACCACTAAATACTATGGCTGAAGGGAGAGTTTTACAATAACATTCATTTTTCTAAACAAAATTAAATGCTACAGACTCCTTGAGCCAATTATTTCAAGGGTACTCAAAATCTATATCATAATTGAAAGTGTAATCACTGTAGTTAAGCTTAAGATTTATTCTGTAAAACATAAAACGTACAACACTTGAAACCAGCAACAAATCCTGGATAATGGGAACAAGAAACTGCATTTCAAACAATTCCAAGAACCTCCTGTCACCTGTTAAAGGAAATTCAGAACATCACCACGAATGCTGAAAATACAGATTTCTAAACAGCCTTCTGTTGCCTAAGAGGCCTTTTTGGAGTATATATAGAATAAATAGTTTTGGATTATTTGCTACACTAAGAGATATCTACAGGATCTCATCTTTTCTATGAGTCCTTTACTGACTCCGAAACCAGTAGCATTATTCTTATTATGGCATTCTACACAGCTTAGCTATGAATAAATCTGGTTTCATCTCTTTGTAAATTTTTGATGTGACTGTTTGTTCTATAATTTTTAATTATAACCCAAAACTTTTAAAACATATTATTTATTTAGAATCTGCTGTTCCCAAGTAGAACTCAGTGTTGGTATAAATGGACAATGCCTACTCAACACAACAGCTTCACTTTTTGCTAAAAAAGAAACTGTTTGAATGGTGTTAATACTGGAAGGTATCATCTCCTCACATCCTCAGTCAGACTCTATATGCTCCTGATACCAGGATCAAAATTTTTTGTAAAAAACCCCCAAACGCAGCCCGACCTTCCCACTGCTCCCCCACCCCTAATCAAACAAAACCCAAGTATTTTTTACTGAAGTCTATGGTACTTAAGCCGTATGTTTAATAGCAGTGAAAGCAAGCATATTTTGGCATAAGGAATACAATATAGGGTAGCTTTGTAATCAGTTATGTGCTAGCATTTAGGTTTAAATGAATGGAAGTACTATTTAACAACACAGTGCACAGACAGTTGTTATGAATTCTACTTCTCTGAGATCAGTATCTGAAACAGTACTAGTTGTCACTCTCAAGACCTAGACCACTGCAGACATTGATTAAAAAAGGAAAAAAAACCCTGACCTTCAATGTAGTTTAAAACAGCAACTATTTCTCTCTCAACATAGAATATTGATATAAAGGCTGAAATGGCTGAGAATCAACTGATGTACTGAAAGTAGATAGTTACACAGTATAATTTTTGTTAGCCAAAAGGAGAAGGCGGCATAAGACATGAGTGTATCATAATCCTGAAAGGAAACTTGACTTCATAATATGAAAAACAAACAGAAAGATAGACATTGAGATGGTTGCAGTCTTTTCCGAAGAGTTCATATTCCAAGTCTAAATGGACCTTTCTGGGGGTTGTTCTTAAGAGATTGAAAGTTTGTAATGAATCTGCATGCACAAAGATTGGCACCACATTTGAGCTGATGAGCCAACTTCTGACATGTTCTTTAAAACAATATAATGGAAAGCATCTAAAACTAAAAGCTATTAGGTGCATTATATATTTATTCAACAGGAATGGAATTTTCCAGTCAGAGGGAAAAAAAACGGTTGTCCCAAATGCTTAGTCTGATTCGATCACTTCACAAGGCCCAGCCCAGCGTGATGTGATCTAGCTGACAGTTTGGAACCTAATAGGGTGGTGTTTTAGCTCTTCTTTCTGTTCTTCTATTTCTATTTCATACTGGTTTTGTGTTTATCCCCAAAGGCATATTTTTCCATACAAAGTCAGCCAGAAGGCTTGTCAACGCTGCATGTCTAAGTGGAAAAGCAAATATTCAAATTTCTGACATGAGTTCCTTTATGCCAGTGTCACGGTGGTTCTAGACTACTCCTGTGAATTGGTTTGTATATTTTGGACTAATTAATAATTTTATATTCAATTTTGAAATTAATTTTTGCCTCAAAAAGATTGTTACTGCATTTTTACTACCTCATTAAACAAAGGTGTCAAACAATTACAACTAACATATCGATGTATTTGTGCATGTTCCTAAACTCCCAACTGTATGGACAATTTGCATCACCTAATACACCTTGTTTTAGAAAATACTGTGCTGCAGTGTTAGCCACTGGATGGAATCTGAATCTAAATCCTGATCACTAGCTAATGTAGACTTGGAATTTCCAGTAGGTTAAGAAATGGTGGGACTTCTGTCTTGAGTTAATTGCATCTCCAGGATTTGAATCTGGAAAATGTTTTTCTTTGCCTTTGGAAGATGTTCAATGCAGTTGCACGTTCAAGTGTGGATGCATCATATCCATGTATATGTGGACACGCTTTCACGAACAAATGAAGTGAAACACGAGTGTAACAAATTGGTCTTTAAAGATATGCTGTCACTAGGCAGTTAACTCAATGATGCTAGCCTTTCTCATAATCATCCTCAAATATTAGTTGCAGTTATTCATACTAGGAATATGTCTGCTGTTATGTATGGCATATCTTGTGGATGATATATGTTAGCTTTAGTATCACCTGATCACTTCACATTAGGTGCTCTCCATTAGAAGTAACGTTCCTGAAAGAAAATAAAAGAGTGAGTCATGGAATAGTAATTTTGAGAAATACATACCTGTCAGTATTTGAGGAACATTTTGGATGCAAGTATGAATATTTGACTTGCAATTCAGATTTTCAAGACTGATATATTAACATCTTCTGCATATTCTGATGTATTATTTTGACTCTTGTACTGAGCTCTTCAAAAGACACTCACTTTTTCCATCAGTCTATGAAACACAGTGTTCCAAATGTATCTTGTAGGTAAAGAATCATCTAAGTGCTACTCACATTTGCAAGTCATTATATGCTTTTGGAGCTCTTTAACTTAAAGGTAGCAACTTCTCACCTGCAAGAGAATTCAGTGCAAGACAAGGTACCAGCTGTGTTCTGCTCCTCCAATTTGAGGAAGGGGAGAGGAGGTAATGTGATCAAGAATTTAAATTCTTGCACCTCCTGCCTAAATACCAGACAGACGAGGGTAGTCTTGAACTCCAGGAGCTGAAAGGTCTAGGATGCCTGTCAATCAGGAAACAGAAAGTACTACTATTACCCTTTCTTCACACTTACCAAAGGATCTTGTAGAGGTTTTAGGAGAACAAAGTATCTAGAAGTCAGTATTTACACTGCAGTTAATGGAGGACTAACTGCAAAAATAATTTAATTCCCTTCTGTCATGTTTTTGATCCTAGTATGTGCCAACAAAAAAGTATTTATCCGTAACTGTCTTACAGGTAGACCTGTCTTCAAGCCTTCTTCAAAAACTCACAGTGAACTCACAGCATTGGTAGTGTCTTACTAGTGAGCTCTAGAAATCATAGCTTAATCCTCAGAAACCTTGAAACCTAAAATCTGGCAAAAGACTTCAGCAATACGTGTATGTCAAGAATCAAAAATGACCCATGACCAACACAGTGCAACAAGAGCATGTGTGAGTTCAGAGGATTTGTGTATGCATACATGGAATTTTATTACTAGTCCAGCTGTGAGTGAATAATAGTTATATGTAGACGAGGTCAGGTTAAGGAATTTCTAATTACCAGAGTTCAATTAAGAAATACAAGGTGTGACTCGGGCATGAAGTAGTCTAGATTTATTTTAGTCTTGGAGTGGACTATCCCTTTTACAAGCGACATTTTATCAATCTCTAAAATTAGGAGACAGAGTGGGAATCTTGATTTTCAGTGGAAAGTTTCTAGGCATAGTGTTTGTGGATTAAAGCTCAAAATTGTGAAGCAAAAGGTCCTAAAGGCTCACAAACCAAAGGCAGTTTAGCTCAATAAATAGCTTTTTCACTGCCTGAGATTAGCAATACATGGTCAGAAGCTAGTGATAAAAGATACTGCCTACATGATTAGGGAGTACTTCTCTATGAGAAACCACATTTTCATTCCAGTCAGTCCTGCTTTCTTGTCGTATCTCCCAGTTTGCATTAGTGTCATTTTGAGAAACGCCATTTCCAGAGGTTGTATTTCTGTGATTGATTATTGTGTATGGAAGATATCAAATACCTGACAGTCTTTAGGTCAGCCTCGGAAATATCACTATTCTGTAAGGACGGCTGCACTCCAGTGGTGAATGAAATTACTCCTGTCTTATCAAAGGAATATTTATTCAAATATGGCAAGGAAGAGGCTGGATGATAATGACCTCTGGAGGTCTCTTACAAGATACATGACTATGATTCTGAGATATGCTCTAACTTTTTGTTATTAGATACAGGATTCATCTGAGTGTCACTTTTCAGATGACAGTGACATGAGCAATGTAAACCTATGTTTAAAATAGAAAGAATGTTAGAGAAATTTAAGTCTCCATTTCCAATAACCACAGGTTCTGTTAATACTTGTCCTGGCTGATTTCATAAATGCAACTTCAAATAGCATCCACAGATACATTATCTATTATTGAATCAGTGGAAACCTCAGTGAATGGTCCCTGCAAATAATGCTGGCTAGTATATGAATTTTTGTATATGCTTGAATAGAAGCTTGGTTTATTTCATATTGCAAACCATCATAAACTGCACTCAGTTTAGCTAAACTGAAAACACCAGTTTATCATCCAAAATTAGAAAACTGAAGGTTAATGTTAAGAAGGTTAATGAAGTTAGCAAGTTGGCAAATAGAAATGCTTCTACAGTATAATTAATGTTATAGAGCATTCATGTTTTGACCTACTTAGCATCCCCCATCAAGACTGGCTTTAGACAAATGTTACTACATGATATTGAATGATAGCAGGAAAAGTTAGTGATGCTTAGGGGTTTTGCCAGCATTGTTCTGATCCATCCGCTATGATTCAGCTTGGTCCCTTCTTTCATACAAGAGATGGCATAAGTGATTTTGTATTTAATTCCAATTACTTCTGATCCTTCATGCTAACTTTCCACAAGACGTAACTATCTGCATATCTAAAACTATGTTCTGGAAACCCTAACAAATAGGAGAAACAATATTGTATCAAGCCATTCCATGATAAGCAGAAGTATGGGGGGATGAATATCTGAAAGAATAAAGAAAGGAAAATGTGAACAGCGACACAGTTATGTCAGCACTCCTGACAAATTAAAACAGATTGAGAAAGAACAATTAAAAGCAAAATTTCTGTAGCACATCTTGCAATATATTTTGCTGACTGTGCATGGTCATGCAAAGCATTAGTCCATTTTGGCAAAGAGCTATCTAATGTGTCTTCAAAATGCTAAACTATTCTACTAATATTGCGTAAAAAGCATCATTACATCCTCTTCCTTTCCCTTACCTCCCCTTGGATGGTGTAAGAAGTAATAGTCTTGCTAAGCAGAATCTGGAAAATAAAAGTTTCTGCAGGAAGTGTGTTGAAAGCTAGAACCGTATGTTTTTTCGAAGTCTGAATATTCAAAAACTCAGGCATCTGACATAGGGCTATTTCTCCACAACTGCCTTTGTTATGGGGAAGTTTCATATACTTAAAAAATAAACCTGCAAGCAAACAGATGTGACACATTGCAGTAAGACACATAACAGCTACGAATAAGGAGTGGGATAGATAGATTGTAGCTACCGAGTAGGAATAAGAGGTAGGGAAAGGAAAAATGCATTTTATTTGTTGTCTCAGCTTTTTCTTAGTATTTATTACTATTACAATTGCAGATTTTGCACTGATTTAATCCAAGTTCATTCTCCCTCTCAAATCAAATTAATGCTATTTCATTTCTATTTAATAAACCCTATCACTATAGTAGATAGCTTCTGTAGTACTGTAAAGTATCTGTTATTGTATCTCTTAATTTGGGCTATCAGGATGAATAGTTTTGGGTCCAGTACTTGTTTTTTAAAATCTTGTCTTTTACCCTCTATTCTAGGTGAATATGCCTGTGGGAGGTAGGGGGTATATATGCAGGCAATTCATTCTGTTTGCCTTCTGTAAGTTAAGGAAAAATATTTTGATCATTTTTAATCCTTGAAACTGACGTTTCCATAAAAGCCAATTCACAGAAGTCTCAGCAACCAAATTTACTAATTACAGCTATAGGATATTCACATTTTGAAGAACGTAACTGAAAGCCAAGAGAATAAAGTATTTGGATTTTGTTTAAACAAACTAAACAACTACCTCTCAAACTCAGTTGTCTCTAAGGTTTCAGAGAATCAGAGCAGAAAACTAGCAGCACACCGAGTTTGTTTCCTAGGTGACTAATTAATATTCTGCCTGAGAAGTAGCCTGGATTTGGAAGAGAGCTACTCCTGAGGAATTAAGGCAATAAAGTACTAAGAAGTATCTCAAGAGAAAGCTGAGAAAGTATTACTCCCCATTGTCAAGCAGTAAAATCAAATGTGTGTTGTCCTCCTTTTTGAAGTTGCAAGTGATATCTCAAAGGATAAAATCTTTCCTCTCAAAGAAAGCCTTCCTTCATGTTTGCAGAATTTGTTGATTTATCCCGACTTCAAGTTAAATTAACTTTGCAATTGAAGAGGTTGAGTGTTGCACAGCCATGAGACTATGCCTTTAAGAGCCTGGAAAGTCTTCTTCTAAAGCTACACTGGAATATCAAAACAAATCTGATAAAAAATATCTAAAGCATTTTGGTTTGATTACAGTTAACTTTTGGCCTTCTGATACTTAAAAGAAATCTAGCAAAAGCCACAGAAACCTCTATAAAAGTGTGAAGAAGTTACCAAAGAGCAGAGAACGGTTTCCCTTTCCAGTTCTTCCTCATGTATCTCACTGAGCATGCTCTGTTGCTGGTTTGATTCATGTACTTCAGGCTTCTCATTCTGGAGCAATCAGCTCACACATTGAGGTCTGGAATGAGACGGTTTGGTCTTGAAAACCACAATACACACTTATTCAGAGAATCCTAATGCACATCCAGAAAAGACCACTGGATGCATTTATCATTACATTTTTGTTCAGATGTTTTAAAGTACATGAACCAGATGTGTCCAGTTGCCATGCTTCTGATTGCTTCATGGAACAGTTATCGGGCAGGAGAACTGGATAAATTTGGATGACAAAAAACTGGGACATGTGCTCTAATTTTTTTTTTTTTTTTTTTTTTTTTTGGGGGTGGGGGGAGGTGTGTGAGGGTGGGATTAGTGACAGGAATTCAGTACCTGGGACTAGATTAGAGCTAATCTGAAGTAATGCCCCTGAGAACATATAGTATGGACAACAGGTCCTCAGCTTCAGATTTTCTCCTGTTGCACCATGCTAGTTGTTAACACACAGTTGCCCATTGGGGGACTCTTGCTCAGTTGCCACCTTGCTTCTGTGGAAGTCAGTAATCACACCATGATCCCTTCTTGAGTCAAAAGGTCTACGTATCCTCAGCAGTGCTGATAAGAGCTCCAGTGGAGGAGACTACTTGTGGCACTGCCTTTCTTTCTTGATGAGCTAAACTGGTTGGAGGCAATCCAGAGCAGGCAATGATAGTGAGGAAACACCAGGATGCAATATGATTCATGAAGACAAATTGAAAGAAATGTGCTGCTGAGCCTAGAGGAAAGAAAAGTAAATAGGGAAATTACGGCATGAAAAGGACACTGCTGAGAAGAATGGAATAACCTTTGAATTAGACAAAAAGGATGTGCCAATTTCTGGAAAAGGAAATTTAGGTTAAACATTAGAATGACTTTATAATTGTAAAAATAGTGAAGCTTTGGAAAAAATTGCTTGAGGATGCCATGAAATCCTACCCCAGAGTCTTTTAAAAATGTGCTGGATAAATATCTGACAGGTATAGTCATGTTGTTGGGAAAGTGGTGAACAAGTCAACCTTTGAAGTTTCTGTGACAAGTTCAGAAGAGTTTAATTTTTATAAGTGTGAGTAACTTGGCACCTACTGAGATTTCTGAGGTCATATAGAATTAGAAAATAGATATTGAATGGATAGTGTTGCCATTAACATGATAAATCTTTAGGAACTGCCTGTTCTTATGGTGAAGTCAATAGGATGCTAACCTGTTAGTGGCAGCAAGAAGGGCTCTTTGACTCAATAAGAGTTAATATATGCGAATGCTCCAAACCCGCTGAAAAGGCTGAGTCCTAAAAGCAGTGATTGAAGAGGGAGAGGTACAAGAATTACTTGCTCCTCACACTGCATTCTGGGAAACTGAGAAGTTAAAGGCAAAGTGCCTGATGACCCACAGCAGGGGCAGAACATGGGCTTGGTTTTAGTGGGTTCATTCTGCCAGATTATGCTACATTTCCACTTTACAGTTTTAATTTTTTCCAATGTCTTCCTATTATATAACTGAACTTTATGCATCCAAGACTTGGAGTTAGTAACGCTTAAACAATCTCTACATGAACATTGCTAGGTATTTATTTATTCATGGTGTTGCTGGTCCCCTGTAGTGGCAGGAAATGCATACAGGAGAGGATATGCCAAGGAGGTGGTGGTGGAAGCAGGAGAAGAGGCTGTGTTTATGAATGAATTAAGCACTCTAAATTATTTACTTCAATATATGACCTGAGCTGATTCATCATTCTGTTCACGACTAGTTGTAATTATTGCTGTGTTGGCTGTGACTGGGGTTTGAATCTTCACAGATAAAACCCTGAACTTTTGCAACCTAGGAAGAAAAAGCCTGAAATCAACATATAAGGACAAGCAGTTTCCATGGATCAGAGGCACACACATCAATGCCTAACTGCATGACTGATGTGTAACTGGAACTGAGCAAATGGTGCATCTCTTAGTGACTCAATAAAAAAACCCAGAAGCTGTACTGACTCTTGTTAGAAGAATGAAGTCTTCCCTGAAACTTAATTTTGCAAGAATGTGAATAACTTATTTTTCCACTGGTTTGAAACAGAATATTTTGTTTTATTTTAGCTGTTCAATTATTCTTCTTGTGTTGTTTGTTTGTTTTTTAATAAAACAGTGGTTACTTGTAAGTAATATTTGGTTATTTATCATCAAGGTAGATGACATCTGCTGCTCTCTCCTCAACCAGCCATCCAATTATAACATCATAGGAGGCTATCAGATTGGTCAAGCATGATTTACCCTTGGTAAATTCGTGTTGACCACTTCCAATAACTTCCTGTTCCTCAATACGTTTGGACATGACATCTAGAACAAATCTCTCCATTGCCTTCACAGGGACAGATGTGAGACTAACTGGCCTATAGTTCCCTGAGTCCTCCTTCTTGCCCTTTTTGAAGACTGGAATGATATCACACATAGCTTTAGTTTACCAAAAGACTGAAGAACATACTAATCACTACAAGATGATCACAGCAATAGAAAGTGAGTAACTTTTCTCATATTGTGCTTATAGCAAGAACAAGAAGGAGCTAGAGGAAAGTAAAACAGTCTGGAGGAGCTTTGAAAATACCCCAGATAGCCAGTCATCAGAGGAGCACAGAGCATGGTGGTAGAAGAGTTGAACATTACATTTCCAGTAACCATATTTTCTCTGTGTGTGTCTTGTGAACTGTACTCAGTTATTGTGTTCTGTCTGTGCAGTCGTATGTTTCTTTTCCTGTGGCTGAAACTCATTACCATAGTTACGCTCATGGAGACTTGTTTTTTTTCTTCCCCCCCCTCTCCCCCCCAACAGTAACTGGCAGTTTGGGTATCCAAACTGAGAAACAAAGAAAGAGAAACTGAGAAATAAAGACAAAAGAACATCATCAAAGACCCCCAGTTTCTAAAAGTGGAACCATTCAATAGGGAAATTATGAGAGCTGGCAAGCAGAAAATTAGTCTGCCATGTCTGGAGGAGCTTGTTTAGCAATTAGATACTATGATTTCTGGCTACTAGGTCAGGGTTTGGGCTTTGTGATACAGCACCGCTTATGGTCCTTTGGTATCAAGCAAATATGTAATCTTAATAATATCTTAAAAGATCTATAAATATTAATACAAAACAATATGGATGGAGAAATCATGCGCTAGCTCAGCTGTCCTCTTTTTACAGTAATTCTTTTCTTATATACCAGTTTTCCCCGATTTTCTGTAGATCTCAGTGCAAGATCCATAGGGGTGTTGGCTACTAAAGAAGACAGAATACATTTTAGTTGCTTGTATATAAGAAAGTGCTCACATGCAGATCAAGCAAAACAAAAATGATATATATTTATTTCAGGAATAATTGGATAATAAACTCCAAAAATATGTGCTATTCAGAAAACATAGGGAAATTGCAAACATTACGCAAATCGTAACTATTGCAGAATTATATTAAAACTGTTAAAATTGTTAGCACTTACCAAGAGACAGTGGAAGAATATGGAGCCACATTATAAGAAAAGTTAGTGTCTGCAGTAAAATCGCTCATCTGTGCATGTATATGGATTGTACATACAGTGGTGATGAAAAGCCTTTAAAATTTTTTATTGCTAAGCAAGGAGGCAGGCAAAATAAAACACTTTTTCTAGCAAGTATTAGAATAATCTTTAAAAGTTATGGATCTCATATGTTAGCTCTACCTTTAGTGTTGGCTGGTGGCTTGCAAAGATATATTTAGAGTTACTCAGAAATTTGTCCTGAGGTTCTCGTGCAGACCACTGATACTCTGGGCAGTGATGTCTCACCTCAGAGCTCTGAATCCTGTAAGAAAAAGGGCAACAGAAACATCAAGTGCACATGTGTAGGAGCTACTGCCTACGGCCATATTGTCTGTTGGGCACTGGATAGGCCACCTGGTACCTACTTCTAGGTGTGAGTGTCCACCTTCATAGATAGGGCAAAGAATGAATGGTTTCCATCTCTGTGGGGCCACCGACACCAGACTCCTACTGATCACTTCAGTAGTCTTGGGAAGGTCACATGTTGTGCTAAGTTCATAATAAAGCATTAATGTCCAGGTGAGCATAATTGTCTTAGAAGAGCAGGTAGGGTTATCAGACAGGACGGGGCGGATGGGAGAAAAACGCTTATGCCAGAGCTCTGGTCTGCTACTGATCAGCTTTCTCACAGTCATCAAGAGACTCTTAGCATGATAAATCAACAACCATCAGAAAACGCTCTACCTTTTCAGCTGCACACACACATACATACATGGATATACAACTACATATGTGTTTGTATATATACGGATCTACGTTTACTGATATGTGTAATTCATGTGGGTGTTGAGAGGTTTCACCCATCATATGCAGGGCTCAGCTTAACAAAGCACAAGATGCAGCATCAGAATCATGCAACTTGCATTGTTCCTACTGAGTAGGTTATCATATAAATGCAAACATATTTTCCTCCAGTGCCAAGGCAGCAGATAACCCTGAGTGGGGTGCTCACATGCTCTTTCTTATTGACTGCATCTTACAGACCACCTTTATAGACTTGGGAGTTCTCTTACCTGGTTTACTGAAGTGAAGAATCAATCCTCATCAACAGGTTTATTTGAGGGCACATGAATATAAAATGTCCTGCTGAGAGGGGGAAAGCTGCATTTCATAGTCTATTCTTTAAAAAACTGCTGAATAGTGCTAAAGAAATCAATTTAATACAAGAAAACTTCATAAAAATCTATTCACTCTGCAGAAAAAAAAACATCTGTAATTCCATGGGGAACTAAAAGAGAAAGAAGAAAGTATCTATCCAGTCAGCTTCTACAAGATTTTTCTTCCCTAAAGGGTCCTTCTGTGTGTAAATTAAACCACTGTACTTGAAAGTGTTTGATGTGAGAAGAGAGTTCTTTGTTCTAAGAGCTGACTTGCTATTATGCGTATACCTTTGGGTCTTGCATTTTAAAGGTCTATTTTGTTTTATATAAGATCTATATAATATTTATTTAATATATTAATAAATAGCCAAGGAACCTACAGTAATATTGCTGTTGGTCTTTAAAAAAAAAAAAAGTTATGGATCTCTTGGCGAAAGCCTGCAACTTTAAGTAGAAAACATCAGAAAACAGTACTGGTAAGTCTTGAAGGAACACCAAAACCCGATATATAATAAATGAACAAACAAAAAAAAAAAAGTATAATTTTTAAAAATATATATTATTTTCAAGTAAATACTTTATAAACCTCCCCAAACATAGATTATTTTATTTTTAATTTTGTTATTTCTGTTATTTAATTTTTATGTTTCATCTTTTTTTGCTTCTGTCTTTAAAAAGCTGATGTTTTATCCAAAGAAATATGGATGCCTTGAGATACCAGTTATCTGCTTTACTGTCAAGATGCATTCTTTGGAATATATAAGCAATCAAGAACGGCTTCACTGCTGCCAGTAACTTTTCCTTGGTGTCACCCCACACAGTTCACTGACTTCAGCTAGGTCTGCCTATTTGTTCTTCTAGAGAATTTGGTCAAATAGTTCCCAAATGTTAGGCCAAGAAAGTAGTATTAGAATCCTTGATTGCATTAGAGCTAAAATTACAATCCAGGTCTAAAATCAGTGTACGATGAAATTTGGTGTCAAGACCACTGTTTTTCAAAATTTCTATCCCTAACGCTAGCAAAGTACAAGAATAACTCAGGATGTGCTTGTTATAAACTGTATCTAATGTCTTAAGAAAATGATTATGTTTTGTGAAATTTCTGTCACACTAAAATCAGAATTTGAAAAGAAAGTAGAACCGAAATCAAATCAGTGGAAAAAAGTTCCTATCTGACAATTTAAATTTCAACACCCATGACTCCCTATTTCGAAGGTTGCAACCTTGGGTTGTCTTGGGGTAAACTCCAGTGTATATCATTATGTTTTTCCAGTGTCTAGTCTCTAGGCAAGCTTTTTGGTTTAGTGATAGACTTCCTAGTAAAATACTGTAAAACATTGTAGAACTATAATTTTTACATATATTTCTTTAAGGTTCAGGTCCTTAGGCTTTGCAGAGAAAGCAGGAAGCATTCTGGGAGGAAGCTGGGGCCTTGTTTGTCTTGACACAAAGATTGGATACATTTTTATTTTTCATACTTGAGTGAGTCCAGATATTTACTTTAAAGACATAAATAAGGGTGTGAAGTGCCCAGGAGGGAAACACTGGGTGGTGCTTGAGCTCTGCTGTATCTCTCTTCCCCTTGCTCCAGCTACTGAGAGAGCTGAACCCATCTAGCAAAGGGGTAGTCAAATAATGCTTTGAGCAAGGGTTGGTCCACGTCACATCCAAAGGTCATTTCCAATTTTTTTTTATTTTTTTTTTCAATAGTCATAATGACTGTAACTTCTTTGAATTTAAGTGCACATGAAGTTGTGCACTTGAGCTGGAGTATTCTGTTTTATATGTTTCTACCAGACCTGACTTGCTACAGCAAAGAAAAACATGGTGTTTATGATGGTGTGCAAAAGAAAGGCTGTGACTTTGCCTCGTGCAGCCACTTTCTTAAGCTGACCTGAGTCTAAATCTCATCCTCACACCCTTAAGTCAACAGGACTTAAGGATCTCCAGTTCTATATGACCCTGAGCACCAGGATCTAATTCCAAAGTTGGATCTGACTTCAGAGTTGGCTTACCTGGCTGAGGGGTTTTGGACCAGAAGAACTCCAGGATTTACTTCTGGACTTATTATTCTGGAATTCCACAGTAGGATTAGAGCTATGGTTTCAAGTTGCTGAGGCAGATGATTCTCAAGTGCACTTGGAGAGTAAAAAGGAAGTAAGAAAGGCAAGCCTGCTGGTTTAAACCTATTGTGCAGAGATGTGCAACTGCAATGGAAGGCTCTTAAGATCTGCACCATGGAACTTGTAACTGAGAGGACATTTTCTTAGAAGTGACCAATTGTAAAAATAAAAAAATAAATAATAATAAAAAAAATTAAGTCCGTGTCTAGTAGATCCCAGACTGGAAAAGTGAAGTTTTGCGTGATTCTAATGATTAGCAGTCCCAAGCTGTTGATGTAAATGTTGATGATGAAAGTAACTTTTCCTTAGATTTTTCTGCCCATCCTTCTCAGTCAATTATCAATGTCTAGCCCTGCTAGTTCCGTGTTTTCTTACAGAAGATTATGGAAATTCATGTCAATTTTAAAGCTGTTTTTGCTGGAAATAAACCAATTTGTGCATCCAAACTGCTAATTATGCATTTAATTTTCAGATCAATTGTTTACTAACCGTATTATTTGACCTCTAGGAAAGAAAATTTCTGCATCAGTTGTCAACTAAAAACATTTCAGATAATATAGATAGTATGTTGTCTTCATCTTTGCAGGTTAAATTCTGCTGTGACTTGTGGACAGTTGTTAATTCTGCTCAGTGGATTTAAGTGGGCTTTGGAATAGAGCCTGGTTTCATGATACCATTTATAAAATGAAATGCCCAACAGTCAAGCAGTAAAACTGACAACACACAGAAACCAGTAGAAATGGACATCATAAAACATTTTAGCATTACCATTACCATTTGATTTTAAAGTAAAATGGTAATAAACATCACAAAAGGAATCTACAGCCAACCAGCAGGGAAGGATGTTAATATGTTTCTCACTGATATGTCAGTGGGGCAAGACTAGACTGGAACTGTTACAACTCAAAATTTCACTAAAAATTTGCTGCTGGAATTTTTCTTAAGAGGAGAAATAGAAGTAACTTAAACATACTACATGTAACCAACACTGACATTAAATCATAATTTTAGGAAGGGTCATCTTGAAGGTAATCCACTATCAATGGTAGGCCTGTGTTGCTCATAAGCACCTCTCCTCATCGCTGTCAACAATTTTTGGAAAATTAACCCTTTTCTTTGTTAAACAGCTCAGATTACTGTTGAACTTTGGTCTGGATTGTACAGTCCTGTGAGTGGAGAGGACTCTTCTGTATCAGGGCTCCCCGAGGTCCCACAGGGAGAGAGATGCTGAGAAGAGATACAAAGGACTGCTTTCAATAAGAGAATTACATTAATCTGATTCAAATGGTTCTTTCACATGATGAAAGCCTTCCTATACAATGCAGTTGCATTTTGCCTACATTCTTCTAGACTCTTTATTTTCCATCTGTTCCCTGTGTTGATTTGTAACAGTTTTCCTTGCTGTTTCCTTGATCTCTTCGTTCCTTGTTTATTATCGTAATTGCTCTTCTCACTCAGTCAAATCTATACCAAGTTTTAATGTTCGAGTACAGGTAGACCTTTTATTTATAAAGACAGAAACAAACCTAGCAAAACTCAAACATGTTTTCCACTTGAAGAAGTGTCGGGCAACATCTAGCACAGCTTCTAAATGCTAAAACAAGTACTTACGGTTCATGTGGGGAAGACAGACAGGATCTCATTACTAACACTCACCTTTTGTACCATTTGGATATAGCAAAATGCCCATCTTTGCTTAGCAGAAAACTGCTTTAATAAGAGAAGCGCTTATCTTAGATATGACATTTTAGCTGTTTGTCAGTCACTCTCCATCTTTCACATGGAATACTTTTCAGGGAGGAATTTGCTCAAGAAGTGGCCAAAGGTTGCAAGAAAAATATGCCTCGTCTGTTCCAGTGCTTCTGGCTGCTTTAACATCATTGTGAAGCAAACAAAGATGAAGAGAATTGACTCCCAGAATTTTACACTTGAGCAACACTTGAATACAATGAAGGATTTTCTTTGATAGATCTGGTAATGCAGTGCTCCAAAACCCACACAGCATTGGCTTAGTTGACCACTGCCTCACTGATGCAGTACCTGGCTTTTTCTGAGACATAGACCTTCATGTAAACAGAAAACTTCAATTCTACATAGGTCAGTCTTCTACAGAACCTTTAAAGAATTTACATTAAGATATGCTTTTTTCTTCTTGCCTCTTCCCTTGGATTATAGTCAAGCCTATTGTTTGGCTGGTAAACAGTCATTAGCTGAAGCTTATTCTTTGTTCTTCTACATGTGACAATCATCTTTTTGAAAGTACGCAATGGGAAACTTCCCAGGATGACACTGTAACAAACAAAAAGTGCCAAATGAGTCACACTTCCAGCATTTAATGCATGGGGCTCATGCTTTGCGTTTTCTTAGAACAACTTAACAACGACAGAAACAGAAATAACAATCTTCTCTGATTCTGATCGACACATTAATTTTCAACACAAAATGCATCAGGGCAACCACACTGCAATACCTTTTTGCTCTTTATTCCTTGATATTAGCCTTTGGCAGGTTTTTTATTTGTCGCTATCAATCTTTGGAATTCAGGAGCGCAAGAGAGACTCACCAGAAAACCAAAGTCTAATTGATTACAAGTGGATAAGAAACATATGCTACATCCTATTTTGGGGGGATTTTTTTGTTGCTGTTGTTGTTTTTAGATCTTTTTTCCATTTTGTATTACAAGAAAGATTATCTGTGAAACTGGAAGTGTTTAAAACACAAGGCTTCTGGGCTGGGTGCAGGCTTCTTCTATCTAGCCTTGCTGTGCAGCTGTACGACCACAGCTGTTTTAAATGATATGAATGTGCCAGCCTCACTGCTCATGTGGTTTGCAAGGGATGCCTACTGAAAGGATAAACAGTGGCAAGAGTCATTTTCCACCATGCTTCCCCTCACTCCCCCCACTAAACACTTACAAACACAGAGCATTATGTAGTTCCTTTGCCTCTGTGGGTTTTGTCAGGTTGAGAGAACTGCTAGCACACCTTTAAGGTCTTGGCTAGCTGAAGGCTATGCCAGAAGTACCTGAGGCAAGACATGAACTGTCAATCTATCAGCATGAAGTGTAAGAGAAAGACACACAGACTTCAAAGAAATAAATATTTTAGAAGATATCTATGAGCCCTTCAGTAAAATCACAAGTGGAATTTGCAACAATCCAGAGTACAGGGACTGTCAGACAGAGATGACATTCTGCATGTGTGTGTGGTGGGGGTGGCACATAGACTGGGTGAGGGTAGGATTTTGTGCATCAAGGCTGCAGTCATTGTCCTTCCATACAGATAAACAAAGGATGTAGAGATCATTGGACTGGCAAGGTAATTCAAAACCACTACTTTTGTATTTTAGTGTAAGGAACATCAGACACCATATGTAAAAAGGTGCACTGGAAAGTAATCCTTGAATGCCATTGGAATTATATTAAAAAAAATAGAAACATTCAGATTGTCATATTTATTTCAGATGGATGTGAAAAATCCAACTAGGTCCTCGCACATTGCACACCAGTTTACAGGTACATGGGTTTCCATTTTGTGTGTGCTTTCAGCCATGTTATTTGCCTTGTTATTTTCTCTTTCAGTGAAATATATGAAGGATAGTGTTATTCTTACTTTCTGTAAAATACATGAGAAAAATACATAAGAATGTCTGTTTCATCAAAGAAACCCCAAACAGGTGCACACACAAGACAGAGAAGGTGTCAACTCTATGTTCACGTTACTGCAGGGATAGCTGGCCTCCAAAGCCATTTGAGCATACTCTGAATAGCTGTCATCTCGTGTCCATACTGACCTTACTGGCAACTGATACTCAGCTTGAATTTCAGAAGATTACAGATCTCAGCTATCTTTTCAGCCCTCACCACCATCATTTTCTAGCAGGAAGGCATGCCAGACTGTCTTATCTGCCTGGAGGTGGATACAAGGCAGTAGCACAAAGACAGAGGGTTTATATGGAGGCTGTTGGGCCAGACAAAGAGTGAAGAATAGTCTGGGTATTTCACATATGAAGTTATCACGTGGACTGAAGGTGCTCCTGGAGATAGATAAAGTTGATGAGGAACTTGGCCTTGATCTAGGTGATTTTCTAACAAAAAGATGTAGAAGTAAGCAACGACTCTTACCTTAAGCTAAGGTTGAATTTCAAGGACTTCCTATTTTTACCTGTAGGAATAAGGGAGGTAGGGAATAGAGGAAAAGCTGTTTTTCAAAGATAAAGTAGGATTTCTTTTAGAGCAAAACTTCTTTTAAAGTAGCAGAAGTACATTGTTTGGAGTTAAAACTATTATCCTGAGCATGTAAAATTACAAAAGCTAGATATTTCTAACTAGTGAGTCTATATTTTATAATAATTATAAAGAACAAGAACTTTTTGGATGACTCCACCCTGCTGTTATTTGACATTTGTTCTTGCCCTTCCACAATACACCTTCCTGGTCTAGCCTCTGTGTTGTTTCTTGATGACACTTAAGCAGCCAGCCATTCAGTTGATCTCAGTCCCTACCCACTTGCAAAATAATTCTTAAATGCTGTGGAAGACCTTCACGCGGGTCACTGCAACATATCTTGTCTTTATATAGGCAGATCAAATACTACCTCTGTCAGTGTAAGTACCCCTTTTCATGTCAGTAGCCTTTGAACAGCTCCATAAGATGGGCATATGAGCAATGCTCATGGAAGTTCGACTAATTTTTATTGGCTTCTACTTTCTTTCCTTTTCCTTAAGACTATGTTACTCAACTATATTTATACATGTATTTAGAAAACCACATGTGTATCCTTGAAAGCTGTAAATGTTCTGTCTTCCCTTCTTTACTTTTTTTCCTACTTAGCAATTGCAAACACACTGCAAGAAGACAGACCAGGGCATGAAAGATGAGCAAGGAAAAGATGTTTGCTGTGATCTAGCTGACAGTTGTGCAATTAAACTGCCAGGAAAAAAAATACATGCTTTAGTTGTTTAAAGAATGGTTTCAAGCCAAGCACATTTTGTACTGCACATTCAAGGAAGTAATTAGCATATCTGGCATTGTAATAGCTTAGGTGATGGGCAACAAGATATTAGTCACTGCAAATAGTTGCAGTATGGGACTAAAGTACATTATGTGGATACCATTTATTTGAGAAGAAAGGACACATAAATGCACCTAAATAAATTAGAATGCAAAATTATGTTTCTCCCTTCCTTTTGAAAACAGAATTAAATTTATTGAAATAATCTTTACATGCTTGCCTCACATTGCCTTGCGTATTTTTTAAGAATAAATGGGCCGAGGAGGCTAGGTAATCACAGATCTCACAGCCTGTGCATTAGCCCATCCTCTCTAGGAGCAACAGAGATGGGGATTACTGTATCTAAGTCCATGCTTTGCAGTGATGATATAGACATATCCAGTAATAACTCGTATCATTTTGTCTGTGTAGAACCCATGTTCCTGAAACAAGTAATTAATTTAAACCTGCTAATCACGAAGATGCAGGTGTAATACAAGACCCAATGTGGAGTAATGACAAGGTAAGGAAATCGTTGCAAGGGACTACACTTAAGTCCCAAAACTCAGTGGCAACCAGGAGAAAAGTCAGCCTCTGTACTCACACTGGACTGCCTGAGATCAAGTAAACCCACATTATTTTTGTCTGGTAGAAACAAACAAACAAACAAAAAAACCACAATAAGAGTCTTGCCTGAGGTTCAGTCTTCTTTCCAAGTATTGCTTTCATAAAATTTCCACTGAGGGTAATTATTTGAGTCTTCAAAAAAATCTGTGTGCCACTTTGTACTCAAGTATCCCTGAACACATGCTCAGCTAACACAATATGAATGGCAGATCTGATGCATAGCACTAGGTAGGTGTAAGCCCAGAAGTGACAGCAAATACAGAATTAAATTCTCTATCACCAGTCACTAGATGAGCCTCTGTAAAAGTGTGGTCAGAACTGCATAGCAGACCCTTGTGCATTGGGGATGCTAAAAAAGCTCATTGCTATAATAACTCACTGTTGCTATAAAGGCCTTGATGTTTGTCCATGGCTGTATAACCTGCATATAACCTTTTAAAAGATACTAATCTAAGATAAAACTCACCATAGACTAAGTGAAAGAAAAGACTTATCAAATGCTTCTACATCCAGGAAAGCGGAGATGATTTTTTTCAACTAGAAAAAATAATCTGATTATAGGCACAAAGTGAAATGTCAGCTGTGGTTATGGAGATTACTACTGTAAACAGGTATCCAAAGGCTAAAGCAGCATATTAACTGCATCTGTTATTGATTATGTGAAGAAACTCTGGGGGTCTGAAGAAGGCATCCAAGAAGGATATGTTTACTTTTCTGAAGTCTCTCAAAAGGCATCAAATCAGTTTAGCTGTTTGTCAGTGGGCTCATTTTCATATTATTGACCAAATAAGATTAGATCAAGTTGAACTTCAGGAGTCTTAGGTATATTCTTCTTGGACTAGTCATCTATTGGAAATTTCTCTGCATCATTGACTAGTACTTTCTGGCAGAAATGGTAGTTATCTTTTGTGGAAAAACACAGTCATAGAACTGAAGACTTGCAGGTGGAATTACAGTTTATATGTAAGGAGGAACCGCAGGGGGAATTTAATCCTCTTCAGGGGAAATGTTCTCTTCAGAAAGAATTGAATTCTTTTTAATTTCTTAAGAACTTCTCTCCTCCTGCTGTTTTTATTTTGATTCTTTTTTGGCTCTCCAGTACAGTTTATGCTTTAAAAATTGGCAGTGGGAATACTGCATGCTTCCAAATTCTCACTAGTGCAAATGTTCTCATTGTTCATTCAAGAATTAATCCTGCATCTGGAATACAGTTATGCTCCTGTTCCTAGCCCAGGTAGCTGCTGTAAACTGAAATATTTGGCTTTTCACTACTGACAGTTACAGAAGTAAGATTACGTCTTTGTCTGAATATTAGGATGTGTTCAAGCATACATAGTCCTTGTGTCTGGGGTCTCTCCTGGAAGAGCATGATATAACTGGAAGATGAGGGGTGCTCTCTCCAGGAATAATTTCCCTGGGTGCTGTCTCTGAGGTCCATTAGCAGGTAAAACTGGTTCACTGTCATTTCAGTTGGTGGAAGCATCACCGGGTATTCTAGCTGACAACTAACTCCGTATTATTTGTTATCCACAGGAGCTTATTTTTAAGCTAAACTTGAATTTTATCTTTCTGCAGGATAATTTTACTGGGAAAAATTTAGTGAAAAGTTGAAAAGTTCAAGAAGAAACACAAACAGTATTCAAAATGTGTTAAATGACTGAAGTATGCAAGTGAGTACAGGAGTTAGCATAAATTAAGTCTAGTTGACAACAGCATCAGCATAAGTAGACAAGGTTTAGTTAGCCCCTTAGAATCATGGAGTATCTTAGTAATAAGAACAGAAGAGTAACTTAAGTGTAAACAATCTGTTATACATTGTGAATGCTGCAAGGGTGTCGAGAGCCTTTGAGACAAGCAGACCATGAGCATCACTGGTGATGGCAGCCAGTCGTGGGGTGCCAAGTGTAAGAATAAATCAACTAAGGAGGTTTTCCCTACCCCATCCTGTAGCACTTGATGTCTCGAGTCACTGCAGAAGAGACTACTAGAAAGGAAGGTCATGTCTACAACTCTCATGTCATCTGAGATTTACTATACAGGAAGTTTCAGAACCATTTTGATGGAAATAAATAGATTGTTTTAAGCATGTATGTGCAAAATGAAGAAAGCACCATGACTTAATAGTAACAAGTGGTTTGTCATTACGTTAAATGAGACAAAAAAAAGGAGTTTGAAAGAATGTGTTCAGTTGTGGTGTTTGCTCAGATTCAACAAAGTAAACAATCTCTTAAACAGCAAGAGGTCACAAAGAACATGGGATATAAGTATCACACGTTTAGAAATCAATGTGCAACGTTGAATGTTACCAGAGTGTGGAGACAAGTAGAGGAAAACCCAATCGCTAGTTATGGTTATAGCTTGATTTACACAAATGTTCTCAGAAAATGAAGGAATGATTTCTTCATCTTAATTACAGCATGACACAAGTTACCTTCATCCACTTATGCCTGTTCAGGTGACTGTAGTGCATGAGGATATGTACAGGAGAGATGGCTTTGTCCTTGTAGCATTCTGAGGTTTGGATACAAGGGAATACAAACGGAACAAAGGGAAAGGGAATTTTTTCCTTTTTCTGTGACAAGAAAGGAAGAGACACTGCTATATTTGTTAAATAATGCTCATTGAATTGAGGAATACAAAGCTGATGCAGCTGAGGGAAGCACAGAGGGACTGAGAGTCTTCTGAGGCTACCACTATGAGAAATATTTTCAGACTCTCATGGATGAGCAAGAACAAGAACTGTTTGTCCATGCAGATGAGTAGGACAGGGAATGAATAAGGTAGTCTTGGCTTTGCTCACACTCTCTACAGATTAGGAAGTTTAATTCTGCCTTTCATAAAGAAGGAATTGTCCTGCAAGCTCTTACACATGATCTCTCTAGTAAACCACCAAAAAAATCCTTAGCTTTAATTGCCGTATTACTTCAAAAGTAAAGGAAACTACAGACTTTTCAGGTGTGCAAATGCAATACTTCCAATCCAACTAGTCACAACTTTACAAGAATATTTAAAAATATGTTTGGTATGTAATTGTGTGTGGTAAACGTCAACATTTACATGTATCTGAATTTGTAGTCTTCCAGGTATGCTTCAGTTGCACTTTCAAATTTACAGCACAATAATAATAGTAACATTTACTTTTCCAAAAACATAAAACCTAGCACCTTTTTGTGGGGACAAAGACTGAAGTTTTGGGAAACAAAACAAAAACCCACAGAAGAAATACTGTAGGATTCCTAAGATACCTGAGATATCTGGCAACTCCCAGTTCAAAAGGACCAGGTCAATGTTTTCATTAGTACCTTGTACAGACAAAAATCCTATAGCATGGTTAAACCAAAGACTGTAGTAATCTTAATAGACAATAATTAAATCGATCAGTCTGAAAACCCTTTACAGATCGCATACAGCAGCCAGCGCTGTATGCCAGTGCACCAGTGTTCCTCGGAAACAAGAACTGACCAATGTTATCTTGGCCTTACTCACCACAGAGGGCTAAAACAGATTGTTTCAGAAACAGTCAGGAATGTGAACAGTAATAAATCCACCTGCGTATTCAGAAACTCTCCTGTGGATACAGGGAAGAAGAACACTCCTCTTCCAGGGGAAAATACACCCTTTGTATTTAGAGAGATGTTATATCTTTGTCTATATCTCATCTGTTTCTCTGGAAGGCATAGTTTTATTTGAATCAAAATGGTTGTAATAAGAATGTATGTTGAAAAATAAAAAAAAACTTTGTTGGTTTATTAAAGCTAAATAATACAAAGTGACACTAAACACTCAAAGTAATTTGTCTGACTGCTGTCACCAAACATTGCTACTGAAGATGGATGATGAAAGTCACTGAGTTTTTCTGTTTCCTAGGTAAACAGCTGAAGGAATGTGTCTGTGTTCCTCTATTCTTGCCCTAGGGCATTTTGATTAATATTGACATCATCAAGCCCTGTGCCAGTGGACCAAGAGAAGAATAACATATTCTGTCGGCTAATCGAATACTGACAGCAGCAGGCAGCGTGAACTCAATGTAGAAAAATATTTTTAGTGGAATGAAGCCAGCACTTGGCAAGAGTCATCATTCACCAGACAATCAGCTGTAACTCTGAAAGCTTTGGAAGATATGAAACAATATATTCTTACTCTTTAGCATCCCACCTTGCACAATCAGTTTTAAAGGGAGCTCCATATTTTACCCCAAATTCTTTGGACAAACCAATTATTTAGAAATATCTACCAGTCTGCAGTGTTGAGCACACAAATTTTCATGAACACAGCCAAGCAACACCAGCTGTGGAACACTTACAGAATCAAAACTGCATGACTTTCACTAGAATTTGGTATGTTCCATTTCCTTCCCTTTCCCTTCTCCCTCCTTTTTCTTTTTTGCTGATTCCTCGTCATTCTAGTTAGGTTGAAAGTGTTGTTTAACAACACCAGATTCTGGTGGGCAAGGCAGGTAGTCANGCACAGCCAAGCAACACCAACTGTGGAACACCAGACTCTGGTGGGCAAGGCAGGTAGTCACTCTTGCAACTGAAAATGAAACATGTAAACAACATGTTTCTGGGTTGTGCTGGTGGGACTCCACTTTTGCACGGAATGGAGGAGTTGGGTGTAGCCATTTGCTTTCAGAATAGGACATGGTCTTGTTTACACAGCAGATGAAGAGAGACCAGCATCCCACACTATTTTCTACAACTGCTGTATGTCAGGGCTACAGTTTTTCAGAGGAAATGGGGGTTTCGTGTCATGTTCCTCTTCATGCAGCTAGCAGGGAGGGAAAGTGGGGGGAGGAGGGAAGGGGAGGGGTAGAGAAGCTAGGAAAAGGGGTAGGCTTTGGCATTTTTCAAAGTACCATTTTAATATGAAATTACCTGGATTGAGGAGAGAATAACTTGTTATGTGAAAAAGTCATCACATGTGCTTGCCTTCATGAAGACAGTGAAATGTCATACTTTACACTTATTTCCCCAGGCTGATCCTGGATTTTTTAATTCCTGCCCCTGGGGAGAGAAATGAGGCTCAGTCCAGTCACCTAAATATCAACCATGAACCAGTGCAGAAGGCTTTTGGGTGACATGCTTGAAAGGGAACAATACAATAGTTCCTGTCAGTACAATTTCACAGCTTGCCGTGCTAGGGTCTCTACCTGAAATAAAACATGAGTTTATATTCATTGTTAAAAAGGCAAGAATCTAGATGTGAGCTTCCTAGTCACATGTACTATTCCTGAGGCAGGATAAAAAAAATAACACTTTAAAAGAATTTAATTTCATAATATGTTTAAACAGTCATTCATACAGCTTGATATCATTTTATTTGAGTATGCAGCCTGTATTTTACTGCATAATGCAACTTAAATATCCAAATTCAATTAGAACTCAATATAAATATTTTAATCCAATTATTACCAGCAGGCAAGCACAGATAAATATTATCAGACAACAACATAAGTCAAAATTACACATAATTCACTGCACTTGGAAGAAAATCAGAGTTTATATGAGCTTGTGAATTCTTTATGCAATAAAATGGATACAAAAATTAGCTCGTATGACCACACTGTAGGCAGGTTATCACAGTCAACTAGGTAAGATCCTATGTGGCACTACGGATGGGTAGTGTTAGACGGTGTTCCTTCTCTCATTTGAAAGAATTAGAAACCAGTCCCTAGTGCTATTCAGGTAAATGGATGTATCTGCCTGACCAACATTTGTTTTTCTGCTAGAGATATTTATGTGCTCACTTTAAAATCAGGCCGAGAGAAATAATGGGAGTCAGCTGAGAGCAACTAAATATTGTGTAGTTTGATAATACATTTTGTTTTGTTTTTCTTATCTACCCTGGATGTCTTCCTTCTGTTTCACTCCAAAAGCTGCTTCTCTGAAACATCCTCAATGGTGGTTGAATTTATGGTTATGCTGATCTCAATAAAGAGCATTTGTGCCACAGCTAGAGCATGTGAACCAATTTCTGCTGCCAATGAAAATGTTTGTGAGACAACGAGAATGATGTGCCATGTTATTACAGTGGGTGGTCATTTTGAACACATAAGTGATTTCATGGAGTTGGGAAGAAAAGGAGGGAATATTTTTTGATATTTGCTACTGTTGTATGCTTTGGTGACAGATTCAACTCCCAATCTTTAAGCTTAGTGTATTCATTTTATTAGTTTTTAGGAATAAAGAACTGAGCAACAATTTAGGAATAAAGTTTTAGGAATAAAGCACAGATGTACATTACTTAGAACATCTATGCTACTTTTTAGCTAGCAGCCACAACTCTAAACCAAAGCTTTGCTTTAATTTTCTCCTGTGAAACATTCTCCTTTGAATTGTAAGCACGGAACTAAGATGGCAATTCCCCATGCTATTGAGCTGCATGGAGGTGATGCTCTCCAGACAGGTGTTTCCTATGCCCAACTCAACAGTCAGAAGGCCTGATGTTATTTGTCTACATCTCAGCATGTTTAAGTAAGCACAATTCACACAGGAAAATTAGTGAAAAAAATGCTTGAGGCTGTCTCTCTGGATATGTTTCAGGTTTCAGAGGTTGGTTTCTGTGCTGGTCAGGGTCTGGCATTAAGGACATAGGTACAGATACTTTTCTCCTTGGTTGTAATTTGTTAATGATGAGGAAGGTGATGGATGACCATCTGAGATCTCTAGCTGGCTTGTTTCAGACTGACTAGGTACCAGATTGATTTTAGCAGGGTGTTTCCTTAACAAAAAAAATTTCATGATTTTTAATACAAGGATGTCCAAAACTCATACCTGCGATTTTTTTTTAAAAAGCTGGTTTCCACAAACATATTCCAAAGAATAAGGCTAAATGGTAGAGAAACTTATTAGGCAAGTTTCTTCATGGACTCCGTGGACACAGAGCTCAAAAATTAAGGTCTCAGATGTCAATAATTCCCAAATATATATTCTACATTAAACAAAATCTGAGTAGAAGTGTGGCATACTTCTGTTTTGTTAGTTTCATCTATATTTAAATACAAAACCATTATCGTATTTCAATATTTTTAGGGCTTTCTTTTGTACTGTTGACAAAATTAATATTCAATGCGTAAAACACAATTAGCTCTGCATAGAGTAAATCTACTCAATCCCACTACTGCAAAGACTTTACAAATAATGTATTTTTATATAAGATCATATGTATCATTTAGTATGTAAAGTCTCAGGTCTTGACTTTATTCTTGAATCTCAGTGAGTGCTTCATGACAGCCAACCTTATAGAAAGTCTTCTTTAGTCACTCCCGAGAAAATTCTGATCCTCAAAGGCTCTATGTTTGGAATTCTGTTAGATTTGGGACATGTAACAAACTCTTGTCAAGATCACTTACTCTTTGGAGCAAAACAATTTTCTTCACCATTTTTCTTAAAAAGCAGCATTAGAGTAAAGAGACTTTATTTTGAAATGCTATGAAAGAAATTAAAATGGGAAACTGTGGCTGGTCATCTTAAGTGGAAATGCACTACTCAATGGGATGTGTGGCACTGACACAAAGCGAATTGCTGGTTTTTGAAGAAGTGTAGTATGAAGCCTGAGGACATAAAAGATATGTGCTGGGGAAGGCAAAAAAACACCTGAGTGGGAGCAAGTATGCTTAGCACTTCAGCAGAAGACCCTAGGCTGTGATTGTTGCATTTTAAATTTCTAAAGGGGAAAGTAATTGAGCAATTTAAGCATGGTGGGTGTTAAGCAAAATCGGTGCATTTGCAAGTCAGAGCATTTGTATTGCTCCCAAAATACCACATTCAGAATGTGACAGGTGATAAAGATGTCTGTCTTTATACTGCCAAAGACTTAAAGCTTTGTATGACTATAACCAGTGTTGGGGTAATCTGAGCTACATACAAGCAGCACAGAGAATCGAGTTCATGCAGGACATTTTGTTCTAAAAATACATGCATCTGTCATTTGAGTTAACAAGTTCTGTTATCTACAGCAGTAGCAGCAGGAGGGCTTTTCTTCAACTTTCAGAATGATATAGTAGGCAATGTTGTGAGAAAATAATAATTCTGTTTCCTTATCTGAACCAATGTGTTTTAGCAGGATAAGGGGACACTGTACATATATGTTTCTTAAAATTAATTTTCTTAAAATTAATCTCGATATGCATAACCACTTTTCCTTTGGGACATTCTCATATATTCTACATAAAGTACAAGTCCATGTAGAAGAATGGTAGTTTTGTGACCTAGAAGACAGGAAATAGGGATTTAGCTCTGATTCCCAATTTTCTCTGCATCGCATTCAGTATTGTGGTAATTATGTGCATTGGCTGAGACAGAGCGGTGTTATTTGTGTGTAAGAATAATTAATAATTTGAGAAATTATATCATGTGTATTTTTCACTGGGATAAAGGGTAGAACAGGACAGCTTTTTACAGGAGCCATTCTCCTCTCCTAAAGTCAATAGGATGTAACTGGTTTAGTGTTTTTCTGAGGCAAGCTGGAAGTGGTGGTGATAGCTGCCAAAAGTTTCCCCAACCCGTAAGGTTACCTGAAAACACATGGTGTTTTGGAAACAATATACATCATGAAACCTTTTACTTGCAGGAGCAGGAGAAGGGTAAGGGCAAAGCCTTCCACTGTGCAGGACGACCTGAGGCCTGAGTTGGGTCCAGGCTATGGACCTGGCACTGCAGAAGGGGGAGACATCTGTACCACCAGCCCAACAGCCATCCCTATGCAGCCGGTCTTGGGGAGCTGAGAAGCCACCACACTGCCCTGCAGGATGCCTATTTCTTACTTCTTGACTGGAGCAGAAATCAGAGAAAAGCTAAATCTCTCAGAGGTTTTTTTGCCCTCCTTTCTTCTCCTATTTTCCTGACAAATCTCCTGGTTTTCCTTCTGGTTCTTGAACTATTTAAAGCTGCATTTTAAGCTGTATGTTCTCCAGCTCTGCTGTGGTCTAGCAAATTTGATTATTGTAAGGAATGCAGAAACATTCAGGAATGAATGAAATAGAAGAATTAGGACTTTAAGAGGAAATAATATTGCACAGACTGCAATGAAATCTTAGAAAAGGCGGTATTGCTTCTGTGTGAATTACAGCTAATTTTTCAAAATAGACTGTACTACTCATAACCACCAGAACCCATGCCTCTAATGAAAATGATTGTTTGATATATTGAAAAGGAAATGTTAAGATTAAAGGCAATGGAAAACTGGAATGACATTTTCCTCACTAAGGATAAGCAGTTTTTCAAATAAAAGTGAATCTTTCAATCACAGATGTAAAACAAGTCCCTGAATTGAAGTGGAGAGCAGACTTGCATTTAATATCTTAGCAGAAATTTGACTTAGGTTAGATTAATGTCCAGCAAGGAAAGATCAGAAACAGGGTTGGAACCTCAATACTATATATCTAATTTCACTTCAGGAAAATTACAAAAGCCTGCCAAGGGGCAATTGCTTGTATGTTGCACTTGGATACTAATTTTCTCCAGACAACATTTTCCAGTCCTGAAGATATACTACAGTGGTGTTTTTTCCCCAGTTTTTATCACATGGAACTAAGGAGTTGGTAGAATGAAAAAAAGACCACATCCAGCTGAAACTGAACACTTGCATCTTAAGTTTCCTCTTTAAATAGTGTTTTCCTGCTAAGTGCCAATAAAGTATCTGACACGCTTGAGTCTGTCTACCCTGAATCATCATTGCTTCATAACATATTGTCATTAACACCAATTAAACTTAAACATAAATTAAGGCCTGTCCAAATCTGGCTTTTTTTCCTCTGCATGGTGGTAAAATTCTTGTCTCTCTGATCAATATTATTAGAGCACAAAGGAGTTGGAGATTAAGTTTATGTCTCTTAAGTGAAATACTTCAATAATCTTAAATACTTCAATAATCTTAAATTGAATAATTAAAATATGGTCTAATGACTTTGAAGATTACAGTAAACAATATCATAACAGGAAATGGAAGATAATGTGAAAAGCATTACACAAAGTACTAGTAAATAATGAGGCTGCTTGATCTAATTATCTTCACTTAAAGATAATCTGCCTTCAACTCTGCAAGGTTGGTGGCAAAAATGTCGTTACGTCTCTTCATGGCGTAAAATTTTACAATAACAGATTCATGAGAAGAAAATATTTTGTCATGATACTTGGATCTAGGCAGGGGGGCTCATCCTGGGGCCAAAAGGTTAAGAAGGTTGCTCTTCCCACCCATGGAAATGAAAAAGAACTGATATTTCTGTTTTAGAGTTGATCTTAAGGCATCAAGTTGACAGGAATATGCTGTATGTGTACGGGGAATTCCATCATGGAAAAATGAGAGAATAAATAGGATAATATGATCTCTGCAATTATAACCCACTGATCTCTACTTACTTCTGAATAGTTTGCTTTTGTAAGAAAGACAAAGAAATGAATAATTTTAATCACTTTATTTCTTGTTCAAAATACATATGAAACAATTAGAATAAAATTATTTCAAATGAGTTCTTTTCTTTTTCTTGTGTTTTTAAATATAAAATTATCACAAACTGTACACTTCATAACATCTTTTGAGGTTTCATTGTTACATATTTTTTTCAGAACTGACAAATAAATTCACACTTTCTAGAGAATACATTGTAAAAATACTGAAATGTGTTACAGTTCTCAAAGGCTAGTGCAAAAAAATCCATTTACTATCAGTAGTACAATTTTATGCTGTCAAGTTTCACAAATGGCCATTTAGCGCATACAAAAAGCCAGTAACACAAGTTCAAAAAGTTTTGTTTTCTTGTCTCTATAACGCAGAAGCCAAGGATATTGACTTGAACAATGGCTAGGTATCAAATCACAGACTTCATTTAAAAAGTCACATCATGAACACCAAATAAAGGGTACTAAAACAGTCAGGTATTCAATATTAGATCTTGGTCAGCCAACACCACATAGCAAGAAGAGACAAAATCTTAGAAGAACTCTGCAGTTCTTTGTAAGCTACATAGACTTGGCAACATTTCTGATCTAATCATATAGATTATTTTGAAGGTAGGGAGTTCTACTAGAGTTTGGGCCAGTTAGGACCTAATCCAGAACCCTACATTGTCACAGCAAAGATGCTTATTTTGACATTCTTATTGTACTGAGTGCTTTCTTTCAATATTTCAAAATATTAAGTGTTAAAATATTGAGTGGTTTTGGGCTTTTTTAGCTGACAATGTTTCCTATGGCCAGGAACTCCAATTTAACTTCCTACCTTTTGAAGCATACACTCTGGAGAATGCCTTCCCCACAGACAAGCGTATACTAGAAAAACATAATATTCTGTGCTGAAGAAAAGATGTGGCTAATTTCTGTGCTCTACTTCCCCCCACTTCAGTTCTTGTGAGGAGCGCACTGAAGCCAGTTGGCTTGAAAGCAGTGTGGACCACAAGCTCATGAGAAGAAGGGAGAAGCTTTTTGGGACTCCCCTTGCAGTGGCTAGAGGAGCATTTGGCTGGCGCACAGAGCAGCCAGCATTGCAGTCCTGCTGCCTGAGGTGGTGAGGACTGGGCAGAGCATGATGATGAAGAAATGCAATTTGGCTTTGCCCGCTCTCATCCTGACTAGCATGAATATGCTAGCCTGGAGGGTGCTGAGCTGTGCTGCTTTTAGCATAGACTTGCCATGAGACTCCCCACATCACCTCTTTCTTAGCCACCAAAGCAGCTGAGTGGCTGCTCTGCTCAGGGGACATGCCCAAGCCATTATGATTTCACAGGGACTTGATTAGCAGATCATATTTAAAAAATATGTCCTGTGGTTTGCTGCAACAAAGGCCCTCGTGATCTCCACCAGAAATGGGAGAGAGCACAAGTCAGAAGTGCGTCTCCAAATCAGGACGCCAACAGTGCCTACTTGTAGGGTGGAGAACTAGCCATATCCCATCCTTAGACATGTGCATTTAAGTCCAATGTATCCTACTGAGACTACCCACCTAAACAGAGAAGAATAGAAAGAATTTAGACTCCTACTTGGAAGAAAGAGAAACAATATGAAATATAGATCTATACTTTTTCCTTTTCTTGAGAAATAGTTTTCTATTTATTTAGCAAAAGTAAATTTTGTTCAATATTTTTCCATAGAAATATAGAGTGAAAAGAAGTGCTTTATATCTGATGTGCAACAGGACTATCTAAACTTTATGTATTAAAGATTTTGTCTATACAGACACCCTCTGAGCTTCAATAGCAAGACAGCATCTTGTGGAAAACTGTAGGCCACTATTAAAAAGGAAAAATCCAGTAAAAATACATCTGACCTCCATGCCTGACTAGAGAGATCAGACTTTTTTATTTACCAAATCAGGCAGCTGAGGCTCATATTTCTTACCTGTATTAGTAAAATCAACATTTGCAATAGTAGTTCATACACTAGAGATGCAATGAAGACAATTAATGTAGTCCAAATTGTCAGCAAGCCCCAAATGTCCATGGTGGATATAAAAGAATTCATTCTGCTTGCCTTGAGGCTTCTTCCTGTGTTCATTTCATATGATGCTATGATGCATCATCACATGCAACCTGATGCAAAGCCATCTGAAATCACTAGCAGTTCTTCTGCTCGATTTCAGTAGTGGGCTGGTCAAGTATGTAATGTTGTGCTTTGAAATGAAATGACATATTAAAAAGACCTACAGACTAATTTTGCTGGAAATACTTAATGGTCTATTGCCATGTTATTGAAAAAAAATATTTTCTTTTAATTAACACGAGAACAATTGCCGTATAAAGTAGTAAGTGATAGACCTAAAAGAAAGCTCCTTTCGGAAGCATGTTATAAATTTTATATACTGGAAATAAAGTAATGAATAGATTTTGGTAAGCTTTTATAGTAATGTAAAATAGATAATTGTGTATTGTTAATACTACATCTTAAAAGCTCAATAGAATCACTTTTTTGTGCTATATTATTTCAATAAATATTAAAGCTACATTAGATACATTTACCATTTTTTGTTTTTCTTGAGATAGCCCGAGAAAGGTAGGTGAAGTACTCTAATTCTAACTAAAAAAAAAGAAAGAAAATAAATCACAGAAAAAGCAAAATGCCTTTTCATCAGCATCTTTATATTTTGCTGCCACAGATATTTTTGCTAAAAGGCTTTTTAATTTTTTTTGCGTCAATACTATTTTCAGTGCATGAGTAGATTGGTACATTAGTACCAACTTTTGCCCTGCTAGAGATTAAATTATAAAGTTTTGTTTCATGAAAATGTTCATTTTTATGAACAGTACATAAAAACAAGGCAAAACATTCTAAAAGTTTCAGAATAATTCGAATGAAATCTCTTTTCTCAGCATGGATTGCTCATCATCAAGCCCTCTTAAGTCAGGGCTGCTCTTTGACTTCATAGGCTGCCCTGTCTCTGGAGGGCATGAAGAATTAGACCCAAGATTTTAGAAGTTAATCCTCAGAGCTTCTCTGAAACCTGGCTATGACCTACAATTGTCTGTCTGCTACTGGCAAGTAGCTAAAGTGCAATAGTGCCAGGCTCCCTTTCAGAATAATGCAGAAAAGTCTAGCTCTGCAGATCCAGTTGCTGGCTAAGATAAAGCTATACTTTTTCATTACTGATTTTGATTCTCTGGCCCAAAGCTACCCTGGTGGACTAAGAACTGAAAAGGCTGTAGATTTAAAGAGATGAATCAGGTTCTTGTGCTATAAGAATAATTTAGATCATTAAACACTTATACTACATAAAGCTTGAAAGGAATAAATGTAAGAGTGTAAAGTGCTCTTTGAAGAGTCTATGAAATCTTCTTTTTCATTTTTTGTGGTAGCTAAATCTCCATTTACCCAAGTAAGAAAGACACACCCATCTACACATACCCACTTGCTAGAAATAATTACAGATGGCAATTCTATGTCTTGTTCAACTATGCAGTCATTTCCCTCATAACTATTATTATGCAATTAAGCCTCAAAAAAACATAGTGAGGGAAGTAATGGTCCTCTATTGATCACTGATTTTCAGTAAGAGGTACCCACTCCCAGGGTGAAACAGTCACAGTACACCCAGTTCTATGTGACAATTTAGGACAAAGAAATGAGTTCATTATTCAACTGAATCTCCAGGAATAGTAAGAACAGGAGGAGATGGGATTTGTCTGGAACATCAGTTCCAGGACCCTATTAATACAAAAAGACCCATGGGATATTAAGTGAGAAATACACCATAATCATGACCTCAGTTTTGTGAGTCATTGGAGAATTAGCACCTGCAACAGCCCAATGACTCCTCTACCATTATGTGACATTTGTTTTGGCTTGACTTGAAAAAAACAACAGTACCTTGTCTATCACAGCAGCATTTTCAGAGGTGTTTCCTATTGGTAAGTCAAGTACTGATTGTCAGAAGCTTTGAAAATGTGAAGAGGTGACACTATATAAAAAAGATTTTTCACCTATGGGAGATTTTCCAACCTATAGCAGGTGTGAATAAATGGGAGGCCATTCCAGCATCTAGGGAGGGATGTGTGTGAGCACATGTGGGCGATGTGCCTTTTCTGCCTCAATTATGCTGTGAGAGAAAGACCAGAGGAGGAGGATGTACCATGAGCCACTACCAGAGCTCCTTGCACTGTGAATCTGCTGGGACAGGGATCTGTGGGGTGGAGACTGTTTGTATTTTAGGAACAGGCCCAAATTCTGGAACATGGCCCCCACTACCCTTGCGAGATTGCACATGGTGGTACAAGATAGAGGAATTACATCAACAATCTTTTATTTTTTGTGAAAGAGTTTGCCACATATACTTTTTTGACTACTGAAAATACTCTCAATTCACCCCCTCTTTACATTTTCCATTTTTCTTTTTAATCTTTTTTATCTTATGGAGCTCTTTACACACTGAATAGGCAGTCCTCCTCCTCTGTTCTCTCACATTGAAAGCTCAGATGCCACAAAAGTTTTTAGATATATGCTTGTTCAGTTAACTTCTGATGCAGTTATCAGTCTCAACTGGTAGCATATTTAAAAAAACAGCTCCACCCTCTACCTATCTCCTCTTGTAGACTGACTTTATAGAAATGCATCTGCTTCACAAAAACAACTAGCAGCCCACAACCTGTCCTCCCCTGAAATTAACTAAAAACCATCCCAAAACCCAGATTCTTTTCTGGTGATGTAAATCTTAAGTACCCAAAATGCCTGTCTGTTATGTTGACAAGTGTTTGTTAGAACATCTCTGATATTAAGAATCACAGAGGAACTAGGCAAGTAAAAATTTTGTACGTGCAGAATAATATTGCTATGTAATAGGAAATACAGCCTTTCCTTTTAAGCCTAAGAGGTCTCAAGATGTCAGATCTTAAATCTATACAACTATTCTACATAGGAAAGCAACTTTAGGCATATTCTAGAGCTTTATTGATTTTTGCTGAAAGTTTTCATTTTCCTCTTTTTTCCTCATGGGTAGATGCACAGGTGGATTTGCTTTACCTCAGGGTTTTGATTTTCTGAGATGTGAAATGATCCTAAACTTTTCAGAAAAGCAATCTTTCCAAAACATTTATATACTTGTATATTGAGGAAAGGGAAAGCTCTATACACGGTCAGTTGCTGTCATGAAAACACGTTGCTGACGCTCTTGCTGTGCCCCATGTAGTAAATGAGTGACAAAGTTCTATAGCTATGCCCTCATCCTTTCCTAGGTCTGTCTTCAATTCTATTTTCATGTCAGGCTTCCTGCCTTCACCTGTCCAGGGAAGAGGCATGATTTTGCAGTTCTCCTATAATGAAGCTGGACTCTGGGACAATGTCTGCATCTGTACTAACTGTGCTAACCCAGACAGTCTGAAAGGATTTGTAACTTTTCTTTCAAAGAGTCTGTGAATACTCCATTCATTAAGAACAGAACAGAATACTATTTAAATATTTAAGCTTAAATATGTAAACTTAAATTTTTCAAATAAATGGACTTTTAAATAGCAGTCTATATGCTTGTCTATCCTGCATTAAGCTTTCTCATCCATTAATGGGAAAGTAACCCAGCCTAATTTTTCTGTAAACTGTAGCAACAGATTGAATCCCAGACTGCTCAGAAGAATTTTATCTATTTTGAAACAGATCTCTTGATCTTTCACATGCTTTTTATCCTATGCCTGCTTGGGTTTCCACCATTTTAGATGTGATGCATTTTTCAGATGGCTGTAACGTCAGTAGAATTTCCCAGGCCACCAGGATGGACGTTAATGTTTTGCACTTTCTTCTAAGGGGTGCTCCCTTGTCAAACATTTTCTGCCTGTTCCCCTAAAGCCTACTTATTGAGCTCACCTAATTCAAGACCAATAGCCAAGTCAACATATTGTATTCATAAATTATTACAGAGCAGTTCCACTTTCATCACAGCAGCTATGTGACTTCCTGTATATCCAACTTTCAGAGCACACTGTCTTGAATTATGTATCAGGGAGCTGGGTTGTCTTTCCCACTAGAAAGAGCTTTGGTACTCTGATAACTTATATAACCTGTATTTATATTTATTAGTTGTATTTTGATAATGTTGATGCAGAGGGTCTCCAGTAGTCCTAACATGGTTCACCCACATGGTCTTACAGAGTACTCTATGGAATATCCTCCCCTGAATCAGTAAGGCCCCTACACTTGCCCTTAGTATCATCAAGAAAGTGAATAGTCCTCGTGAGGGTACAGTGCAAAGCTTTAATTGATTTTTCCTGTTCTGCAAATTTAACATGCTTTGTGCCCTTCCAGAGAACTGAGTCCCGTGTAACATAAGAGTCACAGTCTATACTTTGGTTGAAAAATTTTCCATAGCAGTATCAGAGGCGTTTTCTTCTCTGAGCCAGTAAGGAAAAGGTTTCCCAGCAACAAGAATGTTGTAGAGGTACTATCAGATAAAACATAAAATCACAGCCCTGAGCACTTGCTATAATCAAGCATCCCCTAGCACTCAGCACAAGATTGAAGGTGTTAGTTCCATTTTTCTGGGCAGATTTCCCTGTGATATTTAAATCCCACCTGCAGCTTCACTTTCTCGTAAGAGTTTCAGCTTTTGGTTTCCTGCGTGCTGTTAAAAAACTGCCAGTTTCCAGCTGGGGCTAAGGAGAAGGGGAATTGTGCAGGAGATATTTATTCATTTGGATGAGTAAACAAAAGATGGGTTTTTAAGTTAAGGTATTATTTGCCTTGAAAATGGCAAATGGCTGTGATCAGCACCTCGATTAACTCCTGTGCCTAATGTTGACTCTTCTTCAGGAACGCCTCTCTATCTTCCTGCTTTACAGTACAGAAAGAAAAGACAAGTGCTATGAGTATTGTAATGATTACCAGGTTTGAAAGGAGGCTTTTCATTTCAGAGTGTTTGCCATTGCATTGAATAGCTGCATGCCTGCTGCCACATTTTCCTTTGTCTTTCTTAGCTCTGCAATCTGCTTGGTGCCATGATTAAGCTATTTTCTGACAGCTAAGAGCTCAGTTCAGACTGGCAAGCCTCAGAAGCTAAATCAAAGTGAATCTTGAGCAAAGGGTTAAACTGAGTCTCATCTGTGATGTGAATGAGAGAAAATTTTCCATCAAAACATGCAGTATTATTCACATCATATGTACTATATATTATCTGTGTTTGGATGGTCTAACAGATATTATATGAGCTTTGTCCAAAAGTCACCTCACTGTCTAGTTAACATATAAGTAATATTTTAACACCTACAGAATTTTCAAGCATATTCACCTGTAGAAAGAGTCATATGAACTTTTCAGGTCAAGGAACTGTCACTCAGTACAGATTTATCCAGTTTTTATCACAAGCTGAAACATATTTCTGATTAAGTGTGGGTGTTCTGTTGTAACAGAAGTGTTAAATAATAATCATTATACATTTTTCAAGTGCAAATATTTCTATGTGCAAATCTAGGTTTTTGCATGCTCTAATAAGGTGGTTTTCAAATTTCACAGGCACATTTATGAAAAATTTGACATTTTCCGCAGGAGAAGAACTCTATTACTGAGTTCTAAAATATTTAACCTTCTTTTAAACGTTTCCATAGTTTAAAAATATAGTCAAATGATTTCAGATGTATAAAGGTTGTTAAATTAATGGAGTGTAATAAGAAGTTACATATAAAAGTTTATAAGATACAAGCAGTTAGTTGTTTAAAAAGACGGAGCAGAATAATCTTGGAGCTAGACTATCATGTATTTGTTGTGCATCATCGTGTTAAAAACTTTCAGAAGGATTACACTGAAATAAATAAATAAATAAAGATAAATAGGAGAAATGGATGGAACAAAGAAGTCTTTTTGGAAACTTTAAGTTTTCTTAATATTGCTTGAAAAGTGCATCCACAGAAAGAAATCAGGAAGTGGTTGCTTTTTCTCTTGGGAAAAAAAAAATCAATCCAATGAAAACCGTTAATATTTGCTCAAAATTTTCTTCAACTGTGATTCTTTAAGAAAAACGTATAGTTTTGTTACTTAAATGTAAGAAGGTAGAACAATTCCATATATTGAAGAAGAAATTTTGCAGGGGAACGTTTGCCCTGATACACTAATTTTTTTTTTATCATATTGATTCTGGCCACTTTCTCTACCCCTCACCAATATACATATCCCTGAGATATGTACATTACTCTTTTAATGCTTGCTAGAAGCAAACAATCATTCAGGATTACTGATTTTTTAATTTCTAGTGATCATAAGGGGACTGAAGAGAAAGGAAGTTCCTTCCTTGACAACTCTTCAAAGAATGAAAATGAGCAAAGTAGCTATCCTACACCTTTTGGTCAAGACCCCACAGGTTTCATATTACTACTTTTTTAAGGCCAGGAGTCAGCTTTCGGCACTGCAGACAGAAGTTAGGGTCAGGTCTCTACTGCTTGAACAGAAGCTCAATATAGACAAAAGGTGGTGGGAAAAGAGATGGATACTTGCTGGGAGAGTGAGGGGAAGGCCATATTGTCAGAAATACACAATAAAGTGATCTAAGGTTGACATCATCGAGTACAATACGTGACCTACATCATATTGAGCAGATGCTCACCTATGCTACTGTCCGCAGTGCTACTAGAACCCTAAATCTACCTGCAGTTTAGGGTCCTACTTAACATTTTGCATAGACCTAATAACAATTTTATGGTTGCTTAGAGCAAATCTAATGGTCCCTGAAAACTTATTTAATATGGGGAAGGGAAACAGTTGCTTGAAAACAATATTTACTCAAAGGACTAGAATGGCTCATTAGATACATTTGTTTGTGGGCTTTTTCGCTTTACAGTGTATTATTGAAAATAAATACAAAAATTTAACAGCTCCCCTGGAACCACTTAATCCATCATGTACTTTCTCTGTACAGTTCTGTGGTTTACTATTGTGAAAATATAAAAAAGCTCTGCAGTCCAAAATACAATTCTTATTAAGCACTGTTACTGTTTCCAGTAAATTATTTCAATAAAATAACTCAAGCTTTTAGGAATGTAATTTTTTTCAAGCTGTTGTAAAATTACTACAACGTATATTACAACAACCATTTCCCAGATTTGATTTTGCTCAAATTAGGCTAAAGTTTGTGATATGGCAGAAATTGGATAAGCAACAGAAACCCATTCAGGATGGAAGCAGGGACTTTACAACTTCTACAAATTAAAATATTTTATATTTCTTAATAAAGACATTCATAAAGAAACATATTCATTGATTAAAACCATGCTAAGCTTCTGTGACTATGCTCAGAGAGTAATTTGTGGACCAGGCTCTAAAGCCAATGGGTTGGTTATACTAAATATATGCTGTCTTGCGAGACAGCTAAGCAAGCAGCGGAAAAAATTAAAAAATATAATCTTTCACATTAATTCTATGAGTTGTTGATAAGGGACTAAAAATAATTAATTTGGGGATAATTTCTGAAGTTAGATGTCCTGATAATTTTGCAGCCTGATTTTATCCTAGATGCAGAGCACCTATAAATCAAGTTTAGACACAGAAGTCATTCACTGCTGTTATTAACAACACCAAAAATAACACAAGAGGGCACAAACTGAGCTATTATTCCTTTGGTGTTTGACAATGATTTAAATTGAAGAAAACAAATCCTGAAATACCTTTCTACTTATGATAAAACATACAAGATACTCATAGAGAACAACAAAATAGTTAAAAAGATGTTGTTCATTGCTGAACACTTATGCTACATTTGATTGTGAAATTGTTAACTTTTTGGATATTAGGTGCAAAAAAGTGCAAATAATAGTTAACTGTTACAGTACCACATTACAGAAAGTATTTTCTAGGCCACAAAGGCCACTACTAATATAATTTATATTAAGATAAATGTATACACAAAATAGTTTTTCATTCTCCACATACATATAGAAACATATCTGTTTCCATATCAACCTTGCAAAACCAGGATGTAAATGATCTAGGCCACAGAATCTCATGATTATAACAAGGATAGGAGGAAAAAAAAACCCACAGAGATCTTGTTCTCCAATTAAAAAAGTTATTCACCCAGAGCAAATGGAGAAATGAAATTCTGCAAAGCTGATCTGTATGTATGCTGATGAAAATACAACCTTGAGGAGGGAGGATCAGCGTTCAGCATTACCAACCCTCTCTGGGAAAAACTGTTTCTGTCTAGAGGCCATGAATAGCAACCTGGAATGGACATTCAAAAACTTGAGCTAGAGCCTGTTGTGGTTTTTTTTTGTTTGTTTGTTTTGTTTTGTTTTGTTTTGTTTTCATTTGTAAATAATGTCTGAAAGTTTTATTTATTTGTTTGCTTGCTTGCTGTGTTTTTACGCACAGAAGGCAAGGTACAAAACCTAACCTGCCTCCATTTTTGCCTTGAAAACACCTATAATGTCAAGATCAGCCTTTCTAGCTTTCCTGGAGCAGTTAAGACACTTCAAGGCATAATTCACTGTCTTAGAGATTAGTTAGCAAGATGGAGGAATTGGATTTTCATAAACAGATTCAGAGTCAACCAGGCCAAACTAACCAAGCCACAATGGTTCTTCAAAAGTCTGCCTAAACATTCTCTTCCCTCCATAACTAGATTCATTCTAACAAATTCTTCCATCATTATAAACCAGTCTTCCGCTTGAGTTTTCCCATCTATGACACTTCTCTAAAAACTCTGTTTTGGAAAATACTATCTTCTCAGTTTTCTTTATACGTTAAAAAGATACAAAAAGAGCCACCACCTCAACTTTTTTCTATTTGCAGTTCAGCTTTCAAAATCTCAGTCGCAATCATGCAGTCTTTTCCATGCTCTTTGCAGAAAAAAGAAGAAAACAAACAAACAAACAAAAAAAAAAAACAAAGGAAAAATTTCAACTATCAAATTCAGGTAAACTGCAGTGTTAAACAGTGTTAAATCCACAAAATAATGTGCATTTTTCTTCCAGTTTTTAAAGCAGCTCACTTCAGCTAATACTTTTTTGCCTTTTACTGTCACTATGTGTTCTAATAAATGAGTTTACAAGTTTATAAAATTGTTACATTTCAATTTGTCTCTCCATATATTGACACAAAATGTATTTCAAATTAATATTTAGCATATAATTCTAGAGACCTTCAGCCAGGGACCAGAAACTATTCCACATGAGCTAGTCAAAGTAACTTCAAAGAAATGTAATACTGTCACATTAAATCAAGAATCAGAAAAATGTTGTGTGTAACTGCAGGTTTTGGTCAATTTTCTGAACAGGTAAAATACATTAAATAATTTCCTTTGCTTCAGAGCATTCTCTCATCTACAGTTTGACCTGTGTAAAGACCGAGTAATGACTGCATGATGCCAGCAGTAAATGGGCTGCTTTGAAAGAGCTGGATGCACCTCATCAGGAGACACCTTTATCCCTGTGGAGCTGCATCAACTTCCACACAACTCACTGCAGACACATTAGTTTTCCACAACGATACCCGTATATGCGCCATTCAGTGCCATGCAGAGACATCTGAGCTAGCTCTTCATCAGCCAGTGGGTAGCTGAAGCAAAGCAGACACTGAATACAGCTACTTGCCTGGGAAAATGTGCCTGGTGGTTTTGCTGGACAGGCTAACAAGTTCTTGTAGGGGCCAGCCGACACCTTGATTGCTGGAAGGTTGTAACTGCATAGATCCAGTTGTGAGACCTGTTCCATAAAGGCTGAACTAAAACCCAGTGAAGCCAGTAGGGTCCTTCTCATTGGCTTCAGTGGGCTTTTGGTCAGCCCTTCCTCCCTGCCCAAGGAATGAGCTGATTTTCCAAGCAGTCAAAACATGACAACAGTTGGGTTTTTGTGCAACATTCAGTTTTGTTATCTTAAGATGTCATACAGAATTTAGTGCAATTTAGAAGAAATTTACTACATGAGCTATATATGACTATTCACTCTCTCTCAAAATAATTAGGCTTTACAAGCTGCAGTGGTTTTGAAGTACTTAAGGACTTTTTTTTTTTACTTTTTTTTTTTTTTTTTCTAATTTCTTTGTCTATGCAAAGATACAGGTCATTCCAAAACATTGCTTGGATATGATACTGGATATATGCCAGTGAGACAACAGGTGAATGAATTTGTATGAGGAAGGGTTATATTTGGCTCAAGTCAACTTCATTCATATGTTAAGAAATTATTATAAACTGCAATATAAGACTCAGAATAGGAAAAATGTATTTTAATAAAAAAATATGGATGCTGTTCATCTGCAGAATCCAAACCTTCTGTTTATGTAGATGTGAGCTACAATGGAGCTTTGCACACTGAACACGACGAATCCCTTCTTGTTCCTTAGGGTGTAAGCGGTGGTTTTGGTGATGAACAAGATCCCTGGCTGTCAAAACTGGTTGCTCGGCCAGGCAACTGCAAAAAAAGTGTTAGTTTTACAAATGTCATCATATCTGGCTGTGCACCACACTCATTTCAGAGGACAAGAGACTCCTCAAAAAAGAATCTAAATCACATCTAGACCCTTTCTGGATCAACCTCTCAGCAGAACTAACAACAGAAAGAAAATTCCTAAAGTAATCTCCTAAAAATGCTTCTGATTTGTTTCACAGAAGTGGGCTTATTCCACCAGTCAGGGGTGGTACCTCTGTCTCCAAATTTACATAATCCAGAGAGAGCCACAAACCTCTTAAAAGAGGCTTCTCTGCTCTATTGACTCAGCTTCCTTGCCCTCACAGTCTTCTTCAGGTGTTTTACTGAAGCCTTGCTGTTGGGCTTTTCCTACCCGTCACTAGACATGTTGTGCAGCCGTGTGCTACGGAGTGGGGAAACCAAATGGCCCATGAAGCCTCAGAGAGCAACTGATTTTTCCAAAGAGATTTATTTTAGGAAGGGCTGAGTAGTGTGTACTCTGTGTCCCCAGACAGGACCTGCTGCTTCTTCAGGCTTCAATGTGAATCTTTCCGAATTCAAAGCTTAGAGCATTTTGCATACAAAAAGACAGTAAGATGTAGCCACAGCAGGTTGAAGAGGGAGTTCAAGGCCAAGCGCTTGTATGTATAATCACCCATGTATTTGAATAAGCTTCTAATAAAGTGTCTGTTTGAATAACTCTGAAGCTAGCTGATGGTATGTTGCCTCAAGTTAGCCTAATTAGCAGGCCAGTTCCGGATTAATGTTTTAGCAACATAACTGTTCATGCTAAAGATTTTTGAATAGAAAATGATTGCTTTTGAAATACTTGCAAATGATCTCTTCTAAGTGGATGTAAAGCTACTTATCATAATATCTGGAAACTTTAAATGTCTTAATTTATTCTTTTAATACCATCAGCGCATCATGGAAATTTTTGAAATGGGACATTTAAGTAATCAATAAACCCATGTAATAAGATTTACGTTGTGCTAAGAATCTTATATTCTCCATAGATGCTGCACTAATTTTCATGCTTCTAAGAAACACATAAGTTTGAGAGACAAAAACATTCAATATATTGAGAAGAAAATGTCGCCACTTCTTACCTCTACTAGTGGATGCCAGTGAGTTATTGGTTTACGTGGGTAAGCCAACATTTCGTTCCAATGATCTCTTCCAAGTCCTTCAGCATCAATTCCTGTCCGACATACCCCAATGACCTCATTGTGCCCTACACTGAGAATTGCAGAGGCAGATTTTTTTTAAAATAAAAATAGTTTTAATAACATTTGATGTATAATTCTGTTTACTGCTTTAGTGGAGCACAGGATACATGCCCAAAGTTTTCACATTATATATTACAGTTATTAGTTTTAGTGGTAGTAGAGTAACATTAAGTTCTGTAATAGTAGCATCAAAAACCTCCAGCCACTACCAGAGTGCTTCTAGCAGCTATAAAAATAGCAATGAAGACTTAACCCTTGTCATTAAAAGGTTACAACCCAAAAGACACAAGGACAGAAAAAGACCTTAATACACAAAATGATCTAGAAGGAAGGCATGCTTGAATTTTGTGGGAGAGGAAGGTGAAGGAAAATGGTGGGGAATGCATTTCCTGCTGTGAATCCTTCAGACATCGTTTCACACTGTATTTCCTAGTTTTAACTGGTTGTTGGAACTTCAGTCAAAAATGTGAAAGACAAGAGGCATAGCCGTAACAGGCTATACCTTTAATACTTCATGCTCCCAGCAGTGCCACAGACTTGTTGAGGAACTCCAGGAAGTAGTGTTCTCTCCCTTGCCTGTATGTACCTTAGAATAATGTTTCCTAACTTCCTCTTAGCAAATGCTTTGAAAGAAACAGCTAAAAAGGACTGAATGTGTACAAGTTGTTGTACTCCTCTCCCTCTAACAGCACAGTAGTGCCCCTTTCACATCTAACTGAGAGAGTCTTCCTGACAGGATTTGGAAGATGATCAGAAATCTGATGGCAAGGAAAAAACAATCTGAAAGTTCGTATTAAAAAATTCGATTTTCACTGCGTATTTGCTCGGCAATCTCAAGAGCTCATTACTAACGGCACTTGAATGAAGCAAACTTTGCTCTGACATGATTTTCTCAGTCACTGTCTAGTTTAATCTGCAATCCTTGAGCTACTCTAAGCAGGAGTCTCTTCCTGCCAGTTCTCAGTGAGGACATAGGTAACTGAGACTCAGATGTGTGCCCTCAGCGAGGGCAGAACCTAGAGGTTAGAAAGCTTCTTTATTGAGTCAGCTGAGGAATTAATTATGACTTAATTCAATGAAGTAATTAGCATCTAATTCCTTTTTAGTCATCCACATTATCTTTGATTTCAAATACCTGCCATTTAAATAGAAATCAGAGGTGTGAGGGCTTTTTTTTAAACCGGAAGGCATGCCTGATTTACAAAGATTTACATAGTCCAGCCACCAGACGGGGACAGAAATGTATGCCAAGGCTAGTGTCCCATGAGAAGACTGAGCCACATTTCTTCCTCATCACAATTATTTACAATGCAGATAAAATGGCCTGAGCTCTAAAATGTGTGGAAGCTTTAAACATCTTCTGGAAGACATGCAAAAGCTTTATCTTTTGTGACACTGAGCCTACTTGAGAGTTCAAGGAGGTACAAAGCAGTTGCTTGTAGTGATCAGATAACTTCTCACTGAAGATTAACGGTCAGAAAGCAAACTGTGCTTACCGATCATAATCCATCACCGCAATGGAGAGGCTGACCTGGTCCACGTTCTCTGGAGGGATATCAAAGATGATGGCCTCATTATAAACGGGATTGAGCGTGTTCTTCTTCGTGGTTGTTTTCCGCTTTTTCAGTCTTCGACCCTCACACATCAGTGACACTTTGACATATGGATCTGAGTAACAGATAATAAGTTGTGTGCATTTGGGTTCAAAGCCATGCAAATGTCTAGCATAAGAGCGATATTTTTATTTATTTATTTATTTATTTATTTTTCTTGGAATGTCATATTGATAAGACAAGAAATTTCAAGGATTTTAGCAATTCTGGAAAATATGCTGCTTTCAATATGCTGCCAGTGCAAAGGAAAGGTACAGGCATTCTCAACACACATACTGATAGCCAGACCAAAGATAGCCAGTAGATCTGAACAAGGCTTATACCCATTCTCTTGCCACTTCCATTGCACAACCATGTTAAGCATACACAAAAAAAGGAGTTCCTATTTTTCCCTTTTCTGAAGAGACTGCCTTCTTAATTAAAAAAAAGTATGTTCACCTGATGCGCCAGTTATATCCATTGCTTTGAGATTCCTACATTTGATGACTGTTAAGGTCATTCTCCCAGCAGTAGGCAAATAGCAAAGGGAAAACATGATCTCACCCAAATCTATGCTTTCCTGGAAAAGAAAAGCAATTATTAGAAATCTGACCAGATTGCCAACAGTTTAGTTCAGATCATGCAAAAAATTAGAATTTATTTTTGAATATGATGGACTTCTTACACAGCCTCAGGTGCTTTTGGAGAGTTCACAAACAGTTTTAAGAAATTCTTTCTATTGAGTATGGAAAGAGTACCAACAGGATGATATTTTAGTGACAGGATCTAAAGTTACTAAACTGAGAAATTAAAACAAAAGCAGAACCAAAACTTTCTGGATTCTTGAAATGTTTGTGTGGAATTCCCATAAATTAAAAAGGTGCTGAATGTAGAATGTCAAGTTCTGTTCTTGAAAAAACTCAGACTCCATTATCTCCAACAGAAAGAAACTTGGTGGGATATTTGGATCAGACACATTTACATGCGTTTTAGCCACTGGAATTTTTATCAGAGACTGATTTCTACACACATGTATGCGTATGAATCGTTTATTCTAAGTGCTTTGAAAAGATGATTGTGCTTGTAAAAGTTGCTGACTTTATTGCTGTTATTGTGCTTTGAGGGATTGTTCAGTTCTAGAAGAAAAGAAAGTCAAGTCGCAGCACCTACAGCTTTCCTGGCTCAACAGCAGCTTTTTGAAGCATAATATGCTCAGAAGGATGGATAGGGCCATATGGATCTTAATAATCCTTACAAAGAGGTAGTTTCTATGTTGAGAAAATGTGCTGTGAATTGAAGCAATATGATGTCGCTGTACAGTTCAGATGCTACAACACTTGAGAAATGTAATCTAAGGAAGAGAGGTTCTACCAGTTCTTATTTTTTCTTTTCTCACAGTTATGTAATTATCCTAATATTGCGAAGGTTCAGTTGTTGAGATGTTAGTTATGTTCTAAATGGTTTCTGTTCTTCTAAGATTTTAAATACACACCCCAAGAAGGCCAAAGAATATTGGATATAAGGAACAACTCAGGCTTTCAAATATGAGTTTGTAAGGAGCATGTAAGGCAGTCACTTCTGTAAGGCAGCCACTCTCACACATGCTCATACAATCTCAATGGACTTTTTTTTGACTACTACTAAAAAAGTTATTTTTAATATCTTAGATTCAAAGTTTTGTCTGTCAAACCTAGAGCTACCCCGAGAGTACAAATTTGTTTGAGAACTGCTTGATTTATGGTACAGCTGTTCTAGCATTGGAAGGGAAGCATGAAGGGAAGCATGATATATTTTTAAATGATACATAGGAAAATAATGATTGCTGTGTAGATGGCAAATACATTGTTTACAGTTATGAGACAGACTAGGGCTTCTTGTTCACATTTTTCAGCTGCTTATATGAATGATTTTATTGACTTCCTCTGGGCTAATACTCTGTCTAAATTGAAATAGGTACTTCAGATCTTACTTGAGTAAAGATGGACTTAATCACATGCTTCAGGGGTTTTTTCAGTTGGTTGGTTTTGGTTTGTTGGTGGTTGTTTTTTTGCCCCCCTCTCTGAATTGCAGACTTTAAAATGAAGAATACAGTTTTAGAATAGCTTTAAACTATCTGTTGCACTGTTAATAAAATATTGACTTTAGTGAAGGTGGGTAAACTCACGTGTTCAGTCATTTTGTTCTGAGAATTAATAGGTTGGTAAACATGTGAACATGCACTGTGGGAAAATTTCATCCTTTTCACAATTTCAGATTTCCCAGAATTTCAAAATTATTTAGTTCATTCAGTCCATATATGACAAATACAGCTATTTGACATCTCCTTAGTCCAACCCCTCAATTTTTCACACTGCGTGCAGAATTTTGTAGCATGAAGTACATCAACAAACTCATTTTTCTGTTTCAGAAAATACAAATAAAACTTGAAGAAATAAGATATAATTCTTTTCACTCATTTATTACAGTGGCGAATGCTCTCAGTTATATTTTACAGTTCCTGTCATATCTGAAATCTGTTTTAATCACAGCTTCTGCTACTAATCATTTACTTTCTGAATTTAGAGCCTGATTTTTGTTCATTATATCCATATGTCACAGGGATCTCACTCTCTTGTTTGAAAAGGAAATATAATTCCTCCACATCCCGTACTTCAAAGTTTAAGGTCTATGTCAAGAGAGGTGATGAAGATAATTGGATAATTAAACACAAGGGGCAGCTCACAAAAGGGACTAAGTATTCCTTCTTCAGAGAGATAACTTGTGTAAGTGAATAGAGAAAAAATTTGCAAGACCGGAGTATGAACTCAAGTATTCTTATTTCTTTTTGAAGAGAAATTGAATAGACGCTTAAATGTGTGGGCGAGCTCAAATGATACACAAGAATACAGGCAGTACTATTACCCTGACTTAAACAATTTAAAAGAAGCATTGCTCAAAATATTTGAAAACTCCATATGGTGGTTACTCTACTGTGTTTTTTTGAAGAGCAGAGAAAAGCATCTGTGCTTAAGAAAATGGCAACAAGTTGAAGCTTATACTCAGTCCTTTTTCTTTCCTTTCTGAAATCTGTATACTGAAGTTATATAAAAAAAAAAAGAGCTTGGAAAATGTCCTGCAATCAACCTCTGTGGTTTTGGCCATGCAATGAATAACCAAGATGCCTTAATGCAAAAAGAAAAGCTTGGACAATAAATGAGGGGAAACTTTTGCTCCACACAGCAGACTGTCCAAAGGGCAGATGTACTGAAGTTAGCAGAGCTCTGTAATGGGTGTACTGACTACTCTGTTTGAAATGGTAAGGGATTGTTTCAGAATTGGGAAAAGACTCTACTGCTTCACTGTTTATGCAGGAATGCCTGTGACCCATGCCTGGAAAAAAATGGTGCTGCCCTGAAATGTCTGTCTTGTTATGGATCAGCACTCATGTTGCTCTATGCACTATTTCAACAGATAAATTTTGCAATAGACTAGCATTATTGTTTCAAAAAAACAGTGTTGTCTGTATCAAATACATTTATGAGTCATTCATTGTAAGATCAAAGGGCTAGAAATAAAATTAGTAGTTACCCTGCGCTATTCTGTAGACACCACATAACTCTCCTCCCAGTGGACAGCACTCACTCTTACAGATTGCCACCATGGACTAGGACTTCCTGTGATTCTTGGATTGAGTTAAAATAGAAGTTCTTTCAGAATCCTTTAAACAACTCTGATGATTTTATCTTTTTAATATTATTTGGAAGTAGTTGTGGCAGCTGATACTTGCTCATGGCAGACAGTGTCTTTTTGCTTAGTAAGGAATAGAAGCTCCTAGTACTTTTACTCAGTTTCTGCTCTGAGTATCTGCTGATATTGGTGATCTTTCTTCATACTTAAATGAACTGACTATTTTGTTAGGACCTCTACAAGTCATAGGGCAACTGAGGATTAAGATATTAAAATACATCATTTAAATAAATAAATACTCTTTGGAAATCAATCACACAGGGTGAATCCAAAGACTTAAGAACTTATTTTCAAGCATTAAGATTAATATTATGCACATGTATATATAAAAATATGATAGCATTAGAGATTGGGTATTGGGTAAAATTTTTGGAATATCACTACAGTTTTTTTGTTAACTTAAGCACTAAATGTTCATGAATATGGAGCTGAAAACACAGGTTCAGACCTAGAGAATGAAAAAAGTAGGCTCAGCATTTAAACTTCTCATAGCAGTCTTTGTCTACCACATTGATTATCATGAGTAACATATTCAGATGACCTGGATCCTTAAGTATTATTGATTTTAATTGAGATTTAAAAATAGGCTTGAAATTACTTCAGAATCCCAGCGCTCTAGCAAATTCATGTTTCTCACTTTATAATACACTAGATAAATAAGTCCACACAAGGAAGCTGACAAGAACCCTTCAGTACAAGCAGATCTGAGGAAGCTGAGACACAAACTGCCCTCAACAGTCATGTCTGCATTACAGCCCACCTCAAACAAAACACAACTCAGAAGACACAAGCTTGGACCCGATGGTTACCTTTCATGCAAATTTTTAACTATGCTTCAGATTGTCTAACATTTATCATACCCTTGCACATTATTTAAGTAATTCCCATGAAAATGTATCTATTTCCAAGATCTACTTTGAGTTTTTCTATTTCTTCTTAAATTAAACTTAGATTTCAATTAACAGCTAGCTTTAGAGATGCTCCTCATGATTCCCCCCCACCAGCTTCCCGTGTTGGGTACAGAAAAAACAGCATTGAGCACAGCTGCACTAATGCAAAAGGAAGTATTTCTTGGTACTGCATATCTCTTCTTTATTTATTTCCCTTCTGTGCACACATGCCTTCATACAGAACTAAGGAACTGGAACAGTGGTAAGCGCTATACCAGCTTCAGTTATTTTATGGATCCCAGTTGACCTCACTATTCAATCCATTTTCTGGTACAGCAACGCTAGAGCAAAATAAAACAAAGAAAACACTGATCTCAAATGCATATATAAGCTATTCAGATGAACTTGGGATTTTTTAGCTCAGAATACAGATTCTTCAAGTAGTGTAATTCTCATACTACATAAGCAACCACACCTGAATGGACATGTTAATAACTTTTTTCTGTTAGGTCACCAAGGATATGTCCGCATTCCCTGATTTACAGGCTCTTAGAAAATCAGTTGGCAAAGTTAGATGAAAAAAGGTCCCTATTCAATTTTTGTTATCAGACCCAATGGACACCGGGCCCCTCATTTTCAGATGCATGCCTGTAGAAGTAGCAGCATTTCTACAGAGGCTGTTCTCCCTACTCAAAATATGGAAAAATAAAGAAGGGTACAAGGAGAAGTTTGAAGCCCTTGTAGGGGAGCATCAATTAGCCTGACTAAGATTTTAGAACTGTTGTTACTGGAGAAAACTTTGATGTCTGTTCTTGAAACAAATTTTCCCTTCCCCCTCCCCCCCCATTAAAATTGAATAGAAGAGACAACTTTTAGCTAGGCACCTCCACAAATTCAGTCAGAAAGTTATATAGAGGTCCTTCTGTCTTCAGGGTAGCATCTTCTCACATATCACCACCTGTAATTCTGAACTGAACAGTACAAGTCATTTACTGACTATATTGACCGTGTAAGAATTTTGGTAGTCTCCCTTCTATGCTCCAAGACACTAACTGGTTTCCTATGCTACCAGGAGTGAAATGCTTATAGGGAGCTGATATGTGAAATAAGGTGTCATTTTTGTGTCATTTTTTGATTGCAAATGAACTCTAGGCCATTTTTTTAAGTAACGTTTGTTTCTTCTTCTTTTGCCCTAGTTTTTCAAGTTTTGCAAACGAAACAAAGTCTTTAAAGAGCAACTTGCTATGGACTCTTACAATGATCTACATAAATGTTATTGGAACAAAAAAAAAATTATACACTTCTTTTGCTACTTGTTATTAGTGTGTAACTAATTTTCATGGCTAAAATAGCAAGTGTTTGTGTAATTAATACTCCATTATAAAGGAAATTACCTCAGAAACTTCCTTTTTGTTACTTTCATTATCATTCAGATTATCATAATCCAGAATAAGTAATCATTTTAATTCTTAATCACAATTTTAATATCCAGACCTACTTTCCTAGTAATTGTAATTTAAATTATGTTTTAAAGATTGTTTGTGAGAGAAGCATAGCAAAAATACTAAGGATACCATGGATTTATATTGTATTTGATTCCTAAAGGAATGATTTGCAAATATTTTTCCCCTTCTTTTTCCTGCTATATTTTGAGTGAGCATCTGTACTAATGAATAATAACTTTCTAGATAAAAAAAAAGTTACATTCCTAAATTTTAGCTGATTCCTTTAGTCACACTGAAAATTGCTTTTCTCTGTAGTGTGTAAATTTAAAGGAAAATGCATTGGCAGAACTAGACTTGAGTACTGCAGGAAGGTAATTGCCTCAAAGCACAGATCTTTCTTTTTCTTGCTCTGTTTTAAAACATATTTCATGTATTCCCGCTTCCAAGAAAAACTGCTAACATCAAGCTTAAAGGATCAGGGATAAAATAAAACATAACTATACATGTTAGGGGTTGAAGGGGAAGAAAAGAGGGAAATCTGTCCCCTCAGACAGTTAGCTGAGAATATATTAAGACGTCTCTGGTTTTGATGTACAGATCAAGAGTTAAAAGAATGATAGGAAAGAATACAGAAAACTATCAATTTATTTTCTTATCTACGCATGTAGACTCTGATGGTGCTTGTGCCATCACAGACACTCAAAAGTTACTGGAAGCTCAGACTGGAGAGCTAATTCTGCCACCTCTCAAGGGGATTTTACTTTGAAAAACCTTGCCCCCACAGCTAATATTTATTTTACTCTCCTGTTACTCTTTGCATATTGAATCGAACACTCTTTCTCCCTCCCAGCACAACTTACTGATTGAACTGTTGTCCTGGGAAATGAATCAATGAGGTTTGTGTTTATTCTTGCCTATGCGGAAGAGACTATGGAAGCAATGGGGGCCCTTGCTCCATAATGACTGTGTCTTCTGCTTGGGAAGGCCTAGTGCTTGTTTTACATAACCATCTGTCTTATGCAGCAGGGGTGTTGTTTTGTCTTGCCAGGCAGCAAGGAAGCCCATTCCTGCTTCAGAACTGCTGAAAATAGAGGTACTTCTGTGAACTGACTGTAGTGTCTACTGGCATGTGAAGGAACCAAAATATGTGTGGCTTCCTATATAAAGATGCTGTTCTGAAGCTGGAGTGCATTGACTACAAAGAGACTTTTTGCAGTGAGAAACTCAGAAAGCACTTAGGGCACAGCAGGTCATTTAAGCCATGTATCTTGGCATAGCTACCATGGTACTGCCTGGACACAACAATATCAACTTTCCTTGATTGTTCATTGAACGTTTCTTACTTTTAATGTAGACTGAAACTAGCAGTTTGCCTCTAGCAAAGCAGAATATTCAAATAATTTTGTGTTTCAAATGAAAAGAAACATTCAGTAGTAACAGAAGCCTTCCCTGCTTTCAATAACTGGATGGAAACCCACCCTTTCTATATTGTCTTCTCTAGTTATTACCGAGACCTAAAGCAGGCTCAAACCTAAATGAAAAATCTCAACAGGTTTACTGTAAAGACTGACTGAGGATATTCTCTCATCTACTCAGGAGCAGGTGATTACACAAATCCTCTATATCACTGGCCCTGAGTAGAAATGACAAGTGATAGCTATTCTTGGCTTTAAAGGTACTGTTCCCATTATAGAGATGATAAATGTTTCTATATTGACAAGCTTTTACTCTTTCACACCTGTTTAACACTGTGTTAAAGCTTTTATGTACGTTTCCAGAAGCACTAATAGTTCATTCTGAGGAGGATAGCTCATCACAAGGCATAGTCTACTACATTGCTAGTGATAAAACATTTCCTGATATTGCTGCACTTTGAACACTAACAAGTAGGACAATCCTTGTAGTGTGACCTCAAAGTTTGACTAACATAAGATACCTCTTTGTCAGCTCTATACCACTATCTCCTGACTCAGAGTAAGGTCTTGTGTGCCATCTTTTGTCCACTTAGAAAAGAGTGAACTGAGATAACTCAGAAAAGATAGTGCCTACAATTCCTCCAGGTGAACTGCAGAGGTGGCTTTCATTCCTGTTTGATCAGGAAGTCAGAAGAATGTCTTTCCATAACAGAGGCTGACCGCTACCAGGATTACCCATGTGACATCCTACTCTAGCAAGTGTTTGAGACAAATGAACTGAGACAACTGTTACTGTCCCGCTTATTAAAAAAAGATATTTAAGCACTTACGTCTTTTACAGCAATCACATGAAGTCTGTGTGCTTACAAAACCTTCTTTCATATCCCATTTCACAAATCAGAAAACTCCAGCACTGAAATGCCTGGTGCTGGAAATCTAAATAATAATCAAATTCCATCTGTCTACATGAGACAATTCAAGAAGCTACAAATATGTGACAGCTCCATAACATCCTGAAAAGACTACCAATGTGCTGGAAATGGCTTTCATCTAAATTCTGAGCTCTATTTTTTTTTTTTTTTTCAATTACATAATTTCCTATAATTGGTTACACTAACAGAGTAACAGAATTCACAGAGTACCTTTGGGGTAAAAAAAAAAAAAAAACAACAAAACCAAAATGGCAACTTTCTGACAATCAGTTGGCAATTTTTTAGGCAATGATGTTAGAGGCAAAGGTTTCCAAAGCAATCAATCATTTAAAAAGTATGATAAGAAGTTAATAAACTTTTACATCCAGAAAGAGGTGGGTTTTTGGCCTAAACAATTTTACAACACTGAATGTTTGCACATAAATGCTTGTTAGCAACTCCAATAAATAAGTTTCCTTTTTTGAAAGTTTATGGTATATTTTGATAGTAACAAAACCTCAAAAATATATGCAAAACTCACAAATGCCTTTACAAAACAGAAGCTAGATATGTTAACTAAACAACCCATTTGATATTTGTTTGTCTCTGATACTATGGATTAATTTCCTAAAGCGTATTAAGAATTACAGTATTCCAATATGCTGAACAACCTTCACAGGTGACCCAAAGCTCCCTCTTGCGGTTTTCTTTTCTTTTTTTTTTTTTTTTAATTAATCAAACAAACAGAAGTAAATGATAGATTATTTATTGAGAATTCAATCACCCATGGATAAGCAAAATTTGGGGATATTAATATGATCAGATATCTAGGACAACTGATTTTACACCAAATTTACTTCAATAATTTGACATTAAGAAATGAAAATGCTTTAGCACTTACAACAGGTACATGCTACATATTATACAATAGCTGTAGGTTTTCTACATAACATATAACAGAGAAACAATGATATGAATGAAAAAAAATAAAGGAACAAAATACAAACTACAAAAGATGTATAAATATCAACATCTGAAAACCATAAGAATAAAAATGAGCATGTGAGGGGCCAATCCTGCACTTCTATAAAATAGTTTCAAAGTACTATTACAAGAAAAAAACAACCAAACAACCAAAACCAAAACCAAAAACTATTCAAAATGTAGAATCCGACAGAGTAATTTTTTTTAAGGTCAAAAGGACTCAGAGCAAGCATCCAGTCCAATTTTCCCCAGACTGTGTATTTCCTGTACCAAATAAAATCTCTTTATGGATGTGCAAGCAAAACTTTTCAAAATTATGTTAACTACTGACAGGGTCTCTGCACAGCAGAGACTCTCCCAGTCTACTGTGGTAACTTCCTTCAATGGTGAAAAGTTGCAGTTCATTTCCTTTGTAAATCTATCTAGTTGGTGTTCAACTCTGAGACCGCAGAGCCTTGTGTCATAAACATAGGTTCTTTCTGAGCAGGGAGTAGGAATTATTTATACCCTCACACTACTTCTGAATAGAAGATTCTTGGCTATGGAAGAGATGTAAAAGACTTGAAGCTGTGAAGAAGCTACTTCTGCTGTGCTTTTACAGTTTTGGACCAACCTTTTGTTCTATCACTTCTATAATTTTCTGTCATCTATCTTTTAGCAACAACATGAGCAAACCCACTAGGTGTAGGAAGCATGTCCAAACAAAAAGCTGAAAAACTTCTCAGAACACACAACAAAACAGAGCAGAGGTGAAAAAGAAAAAGGCATGAGAGAAATATACTTGAAAAATGGTATTTTGTTTCCTATGCCGTACTGCATAAGTAAGGACCTTCCCACCAAGACAGCTAGTTTATTTTTTAAAGATTCTTTATGAACACCAAAACATGCTTGCCTGGACTAAAGCTATATTGTAGAACTAGCTAGATCTTTTTTTCCCCCAATGTTTAATCCAAGTCCAATTGAGTCTGGCAAGCATTAGTTATTTAAGTGCTTATTAGTGACTTTGTTGAACTTTAGATCTTGTGCTTAAAGCTGCAATTCTCCATTGATTAACATCTTATGCACTGCTTATTCCTGTGCAGGATTGGCTCCCTTATTTTACAGTTTCTGAAATGGTAGAACTAGAAACCTTTATTACTAACCAATTTTAATCTACATGAAACAGCTGAAGTAAAACACAAGCCAGCACATTGCACATATAGTAACAAGACATCTTGTAGGAGGGCTTAATTTTGCCAGAAAAAAATAAATTCAGTGAGTTTCTCACATGATGTTCTGAGGACAGTGTAAGACTCATGAAAGCTGATGCAGTCACCCAATACTAGAAGATATCTCAGTTTTATGTGTTTATTGTTAATGGTTTAAGTGGAGACAACTTATTCAGAGTCGTGGAATACAGTAATGAATACTGGCTGAGAGACTGAAATCCAGAAACTTCATGCTTTTTCTTAAACTTCATACATAATAAAACTCCAGCAGGATGAATTAAGCACTATAACTGCATGTACTAACCCTTAGTGAGGAAGAAATTTGAATTAGCATTCGGTGCCAAGATTAGCAACCATTTTCTTCCAGATGTATATAGTATCTCTCCCAAATGCATAATTTGACATGGCATTTCAATCTGCTCAAAACCAGTGATGAACAGTCCAGGGATTCTAATTTACTGAAACCATTCTAGTTATCAGCTAAAAATCTCAACACACACAACTGTTGCAAAGGACCACTGAGCATTTAAATAATTACTAAATCATTAAAGATAGTATCAAAGCTAGAAGAAATTTTAAAAATTGTTACTGGGCTATTATTCCAAGACCTTAAACACAGATTCAATTTTAAGCTTGAGAATACAGTTTTTAAATTGACCTGAAATCTGAGGTTGATCAAACTAAGCATATACAGATGTGGTTCTCTAGAGGTGTGCTGGAGGCTGTTCAGATCAGTTTGGTAGACCCAGCAGCTAGAATAAATAGCTGTTTTTTTGACTTCACATGCAAAAACTGTCTTCACTATGCTCCGCTTCCTAGTATTTCTCATCCCTTAGGAAACACGTTGCTTATGCTCAAACCAGTGAGAAAATGCCAATTCTCTTTGTTTTCCTAGTCATGCAGCCTTAGACTTCCCTGTCTAGCAGGTATGAACAGCACAAAAACATTTGGGAAAAGATGTATGTGAAGTCTTTGATTCTATTGAAAACATGGTATGAAGCTTCTGTCACTGAAGCAACGTCTAGTACTGGCCTGTCCTCTGTTCATCCCCAGTGTGGAAGTCCAGCCCATACTCAAACCCAGGGATTACTCAGACTATTTGGGAAATTACCACAGAGCAAGAGATGACAGAAATTGTTTAGAAATAGCATAGTATTTTAAAACAAAACAAAACAAAACAAAACAAAAAACCCCATACCCCACCATTTAATTTCCCCAACATCACCTCCCAAATTCAAGCCAGGGAAGAGGAGTTTGGATTTCAAGTTTAATAAAGACATTGTTTGGAAACTGGTGGTTTTCCCACTGGTAGCCTGTCATCCATCCTGTCATCCATGCACAAATCTCCTTTAATTGCTTGCAACAATAAACAAGGAACTTCCATCTTCTAATTCTACTTGCTTGTGTCTCTTGAGTTTTGCTAGTAATCAGTAGCAACACAGATACATCTACAAGCACAAGGCAGCCAGCAATGAACATTTTAGACTTCAAGCATTTTAACCCCTCTTCCCTCACAAGAAATTCAACCTATGAAAAGTCTGCTAACAAGAGCAGGATAGGCCCTCTTCCTTAATAAATGGTCATTTTGAAGGACAGGGTATTTTGCTAACGGGAGAATGTTAATTGTTCTTGTTAAGCAGTGACTTTTGTGAGGTATTATTTAATTAATAAACTTAATTTATATTTGCACAGGGAGCCATCAGGGTGATGATATGTTTCCAGAAGATTTTTTAGTAATTAAATCTTACAGCTTTCTAAGCATCATACTCTGTATACTTAAAAGAAAATATTGACAGCTTTTTTTTTTTTTCCCCCCCTTCCAGACTCTGCTGATAAACAGGATGCTCTGCCACAAACTACAAAAGAGAAATGAAAATACCACATTAAGGCTTTTGGAATACATTACTTACTGTGGTGGCACAGTGGATGTCTTTCCATACATTGGCTTCCCTGGAGAGATCTGAGACTTCAAAAAGGTTATCAAGAATAACTTCCCCAATCATGTCATGTCTAGAAAATCTGTCAAAATCATAAACACTGAAATGCAATTTCCTGTTGCTGAGTTGATCATAGGCTACAGGAAACTGAAAGGTTTCATCAAAGACAGGATTTAATGTCTTTCTGTGAACTCGTGTCTGAAACTTCTTTTTCCTGTCTGGAAGCAGATATATCTTAACGTAGGGGTCGGATGTTCCTGTGAAGTCTTTAGCAGGCAGATCTAAGGCTTTGACAATTGTGACAGCCAGAAGTTCATTCTCATAATCATACCGCAGAGTAAAGTTAAGTTTTCCACATGTTTTCACATCTTCTTGTTGCCCATCAGAATCCACAGACTTCTGTTTGTAGAGTTCCGGTTTTATTCTCCCAATGCTGGTTGTCGTCTCTCCCCTTTGCAAAATCGGATCTATTCCCATGTTAAAATCAACACTGGACACTTGCATCTGCCTTGGCAAGTGCCTCCTGAAAGAATTGTGCCTGTACACATACACATACACACAAACACAAAACAAACCATGGTTATCTCTGGGAAAAGACTTATCTATTACTAAGCAGAAAAAACAAGAAGACCAAACTACTAAGGGTTAGTCTCTTTAAAATATTTTTAAAATAACCACCCCCAATTTTTTTGCAAGTGTTGAAACATCCTTGAGAGGAAACAATCATTCAGAATGAGCTACTTGGTCTCAGAGATACCCAGTGTCCTGCAATACCTGTATGTATAATCTTGTTTTCAGGCTATGCAGCTGAAACTGAATTCAGGTTCTTTTGCAGAACAAGTTGACAGTTCCAACATTGCTTGATCCCACTTTGCTAGGACCTGAATAAAGTATAGTCTGGTAGAAAAACAATCCCTTGCAGAATTGTCATCAGTACTTCTTCATTTTTCGAGGCATTCCTTGGTGGGTTTCCAATTAAATATATACCAAGCTTCACACTGATCACTGTGAAAGGCACCTGAAAAGGCCATGCAGAGCTGTCTGGAGGTTTTCAGCATAATGCTTCGCCATCCTACGACATCCAGTATCTGAAGGGTGCTACAGGAGAGCTGGACTCTGTCAGGAAATGTAGTGATAGGACAAGGGGGAACGGTTTTAAATTGGAAGAGGGGAGATTTAGATTAGATATGAGGAAGAAATTCTTTCCTGTGAGGATGGTGAGACACTGGAACAGGCTGCCCAGAGAAGCTGTGGATGCCCCACCCCTGGAAGTGTTTAAGGCCAGGCTGGATGGGGCTTTGAGCAACCTGCTCTAGTGGGAGGTGTCTCTGCTCACAGCAGGGGAGTTGGAACTCGGTGATCTTGAAGGTCCCTTCCAGCTCTAACCATTCTATGATTCTACAATTTTATATACACCTGCTGGGCATTTACTAGACTGAGGTACAGAATGCCTGCTCCAGTCACACTGGGAACATTTTATTCTGGTTGCCACACATTTTAAAGTTTTAGTGAACATTTTCTGCTATAGGTTTTATATCTTCTGTTCTCACACTGCTGTGTGGTGTATTAGAAAGTGGATTCCTGTACTTCTAGCAAGAAACAATATGCTTAAATCCTTGTAATTCTGAATACAGCATCACATAAGCATATGTGTTTATCGGCTTATCCTGACTCATCAAGGGGAATTTGTACCTTTCCTACTAAGAGTGAAATCAAACCCCTGGCATTCCATATGGCCTTACAGTAGTACAAAAATGCTGGTCAAAAAGCTTCATAGAACTAAGCAGCAGCAGATGATCCCACTGTCCAGTTTACTTTTTGGACATTTTCACATTTCCTTGATACTTCACTACCCCAACAATCTGTACTAGAAATGCTCACTACCTCCTTCTGTGAGCATACTTAGTTGCCATTAAAAAACAATTAAATTGTCAGAATTTCCTCTGCTTTTTGCAATCAATTGCTTATTAATGCCAAATGCAGCCTTGCCTTATTGCTTGGTTTCCCTGTGGTGTTGTGTTCTGAAAACAAGAGGTGTCACAGCTGTGTGTTTCTTTCTTTAAATCAGAAATGCAAATTGTCCATTTGAAAGCAACCAGGACTCATTTCATAGATATTATTTGTATTTTTGCTGTAAGTGAAGTGGTTGCAGAAGGCTTGAAGCACAGAACTACTGCAGTTCAGCTGAGCAGAGATACAAAAAGGTAATCTACAGCCATTAAATAATAGACAAGAATGTTTCCCTTTTCGGCTGTTTCAGTGCCAGTAGGTGCAGGGAGCAGTCCTATCATAACACAAGAATAGGAGAGGGAGAACTTCATAGTCTAGATTTGAAGTAGCTCCAAAAAATCCAGGTGCTTTGATCTCAAATTTAGATGAATAATACACCCCTCTTAACACATTCTACCTTTCCTTTTTTTACCAACAAGTTGAAAGATTTTCTTTTCTCATACATGTTAAAGCTCACCCAATTCATAGCATACGATGTTTACATTGGAAAGGAGTGAGGATTCAAAAGGCCCTAACTACTCAGAAAAGTACAATATTGCCTTGAGGGAGTTTGAGGATTGTCCTTGTGCATTTGTCCTCAGAGAAGTCCAGCCTTGTAGGTGTGCTAAACACACGGAAGGAACTGAACTCCATCCAAAAGGTAGAGGCAATAAACATTTGGGCATGCAGTAATTAAGCACTAGCTCTCTAGTGTCTTTGACTCATAATGAAGTCCAGGAAGAGCCGTGTTACTGCTACTTCTATCTGTGTTAATAAAACCTGCACAGGTAGGCCTTCCTGAGTGATCCTCACACCTGCAGCTGCAGTACAATCATGTTCAAACCCTGCCATAGGCAGGCAGTAGAGAAAACTGCCTATGTGGGGGAAACAGCAAAGCTGATTGTATGGCATTTCCAGTTCAAGTGGAAATACATGACTAATTCTCTTTTCCTTGACTTCTCTTGCATTTGTGAAGATCTGAGATACTTGTAAAAGTAACATATAAAACACCATCACTATAACTTCTAAGGTACCAACCTTCTTCCAAATTTTTGACCTTCATGCATGTAAGATTCTCTAGCGAACATAGTCATTGTTGTGAGACGTCACTGAGTAAAACAGTGCAGCTGTATGGCTGTTCCCTGTGGGAATCAGCAGCACTTTTGCTCTAGTAAGCCAAAGTTCTAATTACATAGTGCCTAGAATCTGTTCTGAGTCACAGCATTTCACCAAGATAGCTAATTGGTCTGTTAATTATTAAGATGCTTCACTGTTGTCATGGCAACATATTTATCTTCCTTTGTTCTGCACTAACAAAGGAATTAATGGCTGTGATAATGAAGTACAAGGACGTCAGGCAACCAGGTTGTGAAAATGTTGCGAAGTGACTAACGTGTGCAAATCCAGGTAATTCAGCCCCTACTGGCTCTTACGTAGTACTCCTATAATAGACATGCCTCCCATAACTCAGAACAAATACATTTTGAGTGACAGTAAATCTGTATGTAAATATTTAAAATAAAATTGTGCTTGCATAGGAATAATGATAATATGAAACTGATTTCTAACTCAGTAAGACTGCCATATGTAAGACAAAAGAGAACAACAGGATGCTGATTTATGATATAACTTGAGATTTATGAGGGATGGCTCTGAAATAGCTCTCCTAGCTGACATTGTACCAAACTTTGGGATCAAATTCAGGAATGGACAACAGCACTTGTGGGATTTAGACAGAACAGAAGCTTCTGTCTCCTTTGTGCAATCACTAAAGTCAGCAGACCTGCTTGTTTTTCTTTAATGAGCTTCACATGCCCTGCCAGCCCCTCCTTGTTGGTGAGCACAGGGTCCAGTATAGGACCTCTCCTCATTGGCTCCTCTGTCACTTGGAGAAGGAATTTATCATCGATGCATTCCAGAAACCTCCTGGACTGATTATGCCCTGCTTTGTTGAGGCTCCAACAGATGTTGGGGTGGTTGAAATCCTCCATGAGGACCAGGGTTTGTGAACATGAGGCTGCTCTTATCTGTCTATAGAGGGTATCATCCGCTCAGTCTTCCTGGCCCAGTGGCCTGTAGCAGACCTCCCCACTGTAATGTCATCTGCTCCTGCCCTCCCTTTTATCTTGACCCATAACCCAGCTCCTCATCTGTTCTCTATGCACTTTAGCTGGTCATTGACACAGAAGGGGACACCCCCTCCTGATCTTCCCTGCCTGTCATAGAATCATAGAATGGTTAGAGTTGGAAGGGACCTTAAAGATCACCAGGTTCCAACACCCCTGCCATGTGCAGGGACACCTCTCTCCTTCCATTCCCTTCAAACACTCCAGAAGGAAAGAGGAGACCTAGTTACCTGGGATATGGAGAAGGCTGAGGTACCCAACCAGTCTTTACTGGCAAGGGCTCTAGCCACACTGCACAAGTCACAGAAGATAACGTCTGGAACTGAGAGAATGAAGAACTGCCCACTATAGAAGATGAGGTGCAAGACCATCTAGGGAACCTGAAGATGCATAGGATCTGATGAAATCCATTTGTGGGTCCTGAGACAATATGTGAATGAAGCTGCTAAGCCACTATCCATCATATTTGAGAAGTCGCAACAGTCTGTTGAAGTTTGCACTGACTAGAAAAAAGGAAACAAAACCTCCATTTTTTAAAAAGGAAAAAAGCAAGATCCAAGGAACTACTGGTCAGTCAGTCTNAAGGGACCTTAAAGATCATCAGGTTCCAACACCCCTGCCATGTGCAGGGACACCTCTCTCCTTCCATTCCCTTCAAACACTCCAGAAGGAAAGAGGAGACCTAGTTACCTGGGATATGGAGAAGGTTGAGGTACCCAACCAGTCTTTACTGGCAAGGGCTCTAGCCACACTGCACAAGTCACAGAAGATAACGTCTGGAACTGAGAGAATGAAGAACTGCCCACTATAGAAGATGAGGTGCAAGACCATCTAGGGAACCTGAAGATGCATAGGATCTGATGAAATCCATTTGTGGGTCCTGAGACAATATGTGAATGAAGCTGCTAAGCCACTATCCATCATATTTGAGAAGTCGCAACAGTCTGTTGAAGTTTGCACTGACTAGAAAAAAGGAAACAAAACCTCCATTTTTTAAAAAGGAAAAAAGCAAGATCCAAGGAACTACTGGTCAGTCAGTCTCCACTCTGTGCCCAGCAAGATCATGGAGCAGATCCTACTGGAAACTATTGCTAAGGCACATGGAAAATAAGGAGGTAACTGGTGACAGCCGACATGGCTTCACTTAAAGCAAATTGTGTCTGGGAAATTTTGTATCCTTCTACAACAGGCTTCCGATGTCAGTGGATGAGGGAAGAATAACTGACGTCATCTACCTGGACTTGAGCAAAGCATTTGACACTGTCCCGCATGACATTCTTGTCTCTAAATTGAAGAGACATGGATTTGAGAGATGGAACACTCTGAGGATAAGAAACTGGCTTTGATGGTCACACACCAAGAGCTGTGGTGAATGGCTTGATGTCCAAACAGACACCAGTGATGAGTGGCATTCCTCAGGGGTCAGTATTGGGACAGGAGTTATTTAACATCTTTGTTGGTGACATGGACAGTGTGGTTGAGTGCACCCTCAGCAAGTTTGCCAATGGCACCAAGCTGTGTGGTACAGCTGAAATGCTGAAGGGAAGGGATGTCACCCAGAGGGGCCTGGACAGGATTGAGAAGTGGGCTCATGCAAACCTCATGAAGTTCAACGAGGACAAGTGCAATGTCCTGCATGGACCAGTCCATGGAGAGGGGGTTGGAACTAGATGATCNTTAAAGCAAATTGTGTCTGGGAAATTTTGTATCCTTCTACAACAGGCTTCCGATGTCAGTGGATGAGGGAAGAATAACTGACGTCATCTACCTGGACTCGAGCAAAGCATTTGACACTGTCCCGCATGACATTCTTGTCTCTAAATTGAAGAGACATGGATTTGAGAGATGGAACACTCTGAGGATAAGAAACTGGCTTTGATGGTCACACACCAAGAGCTGTGGTGAATGGCTTGATGTCCAAACAGACACCAGTGATGAGTGGCATTCCTCAGGGGTCAGTATTGGGACAGGAGTTATTTAACATCTTTGTTGGTGACATGGACAGTGTGGTTGAGTGCACCCTCAGCAAGTTTGCCAATGGCACCAAGCTGTGTGGTACAGCTGAAATGCTGAAGGGAAGGGATGTCACCCAGAGGGGCCTGGACAGGATTGAGAAGTGGGCTCATGCAAACCTCATGAAGTTCAACGAGGACAAGTGCAATGTCCTGCATGGACCAGTCCATGGAGAGGGGGTTGGAACTAGATGATCTTTAAGATTGCTTCCAACCCAAATTATTCCCTAATTCTGATTCCCAAACACCTCACTTTTGCCTTTATGTCTCTTGGGAACAAAATTACTCTTTGCAGAACTGAATTACAAGCTCCTCTACAACTTAATGCTAAAGAGCAAAAAGCATGGTGAACATTTGAAGGAAGGAATTATCATAGAAGTAATAAACTATATTACAGAATATTTTCACAAAGTACTTGGAAGAGTGGTTCTCAATAACAGAGCAAAAATATTTGTAAATGAAAACCACTGACGCAGGACTTTGCCTGTCATATTTACTGGTTAATTGGGATCAAGGACTAGAGATTTTTTAATTTTTTTTTAAGAGCAGATCTTCTCATATTATCAGGAACTATGAAAATTATATAGTTCTGAGTAAGGAGAAATTAATAATTTCCCTACACTAGCATGTCTTCATGTTAAATATACAGTCTATAAAAAGTGATCAGGCACATTTTATTATTATTGCTCTGAATGGCTTCTTATCATCCTTAAGCTTCAATTACAATGACTTAATATGATTCTACTTCTTTTATTAAGAGCTGATGGCTGCAAGAATTTATCACAGAACCAGTTACAATCCTTCTCTTTGCCCCAGTTCAGGTGAACTCAGGGTAGAGCAGACAATCCATATTACCCAGTATAGAGAAGACAATAATTTCTGTAAGGTTTTTTGTCAGTGGAATACAGTTAGGAGATGGTGTATTTGGGTCACTCAGAACTCCTGAGTACAATGAAGCAATACTGCATTGAAGCTGCTGCAAGAGAAATTTATGCTGCCTCTCTGCCTGCTAATGGCTCCTGTTTGTTTAGAAGTCCCCAGTGAAGGACACCAGAGACAGTTTTTAACCTTTTTGTGATTCAACATTCTGCAGCACAATGGAGGACTACTCCAGAAAGCTGGTCTAAATGTCCAGTCTTTATCTCACACATTATATTCTTGGCAGCAATAATAAATATGGGCTGTCAGAAGGTTAAACTCACTTAAGGCAGGCAGGGGTATAGAAACAATGCATTTACAAATACAGAAAGGACCATTTCCAAGTAATTTTTAAGACACATGTCATTCTAAACATGTTTTGTAGCAGGGGTGCAAACTGTAAAGGAAGATGATGTCTTCAGACATTGCGCTATTATTGGCTAAAGTGGGACAACCAAGGTTACTCAAAACAAAGGAACCATCCTCTCAGAAGAGATTTAACCATGTTAATCTAGAGGTGGTAAAAAGAAGAAAACATCCTTACAAAGTTACCAATGTGCAGAAAGAATAGGATTGATGGCAGGTTTTAATTTTGTAAAACTGTTCTTGGCTTCACAGACATTTGATATGCATTTAGATCCCGCTCCAAATCACTCTAGAGGCTTGTGGGAATACTTTCACAGCCTGAAGGAGCTCTGGATCATGTCCCTGGAACTTCTTTCTTCCCCTATAGTACCACAGGGACTATTCAAGTCCATTTGCCAACCAGCTATTTCTTCTGTCTGTTCAGAAAGTCAGACAGTCTGATTACCTACAGATTTACCTGTTTGTACGTGATAGATAAAACTCTTCCTATTAGGTAACAGCGAGTTGTGTAACATCCTTGTCATGCTAAGCTGCATCAGTTCTGGTCCCTCTGTGTTTAGCGTTAACAGTAACAATTTCAAAGTTATCTTCCCAGTATTTTGGAAACGTTCCTCAGAGTCGCTTGGATACTGTGCTCTCTCTCTTAGCAGATGGATGCTGTAGCTGGAGCCAGGGAGAGCCAGTGCAATGTGGCTTAAAGCCAGCTGTAGAGTCTCATAATTCAGGAGATGGTGCAGCTGCTGAAGTCAGTTAGACCTCCCCTGGCTGGAGTGCTTTCATTTTTGGGAACCTCCTGTAGTTGCCTGCTGGCTGTTCCACACTGCTAGAATAGCTGGGAAAAAGCACTTCAGCACTCGCCACTGCAATGAGTGCACTGAGCTGGCAAAACGATGTCTTAGGGACTCACAGAAGGGCAGCAAAGTATGTAAAGTATGTGCCCACTGAATGTGAAGCACATGTCTTCCCCAATCTTGTGCCTCCAATTATCATTGAGAAAGTGATTTTTATTTTTTTTTCCGCTTTGGTAGCAGGTGTTCATTTAGCAAATGTTTTATTGAGGGAAATCTACTTCCTATACAGTATTTGTGTTCTTACTTATGGCATTATGCAACATTTTAAGTGCCTTGTTTAAGCCTTCATTTTCCCATTCTTTGTCTACAAAACTTTTCTTCTATTTATTTTTTTCTGGTGTAGATAGTGATCTTTGCAGTTTGGTATTTGTTTTCCATTTTTGGTATTTGAAGAAGACCTTGTTTGAAGTTATAGGTCACTGCAAATGTCTTCATTACTTTTCAATATAAACCAGTACCTGAGATAAAATAAAAGTTTTGTCCTCCACTTTATTAAAAAGCAAATCACTTCAGCAATACTACATGCTTATAATTTTTTTAAAGATCTATATAAAATCTGTACTGCTTTAAGATCAGTCCATAAGGACCCGTGTTCTTGGACTAGAATTTTAGTTCCTTTATAAGTGGCAAATCATGTCTTAAAGAAATGTGCCATCAACAACAAATCTGTCATTTATTTAGTGTAGAGGAAAACTTCCATTTGCGAAAGCAGCTGCTATACGTATAAAAATAGCTCTGTCAAAAGCCAGACTTGCAGTACTTTAAAAAAATAACATCAAAATACATTTTCCTATACATGAAACCTAAAATGGAAATGCTTAAAGTAGCAACATATGTATTTACAAAGTAACAGAAGACATAGATTTGATCTTAATATGTTAAAATAATGATGTAACTGAAGGTACACTGCATGCTTCAGAATATTCTGTTCAAAAGTACACTGGGGCTTTGCTTTCATGTGACTGCTGTTCCACCCATAACTGCTAAGAAGTCAATGAATAAACCAGGATTCTGGAAGTCCTTGGCAGAGTGCTCTGGCTCTACCTGTTCCAGGGAAACTTGCCACAAACACCAGGGCCCCTGACTTACCTTGATGAGGATGTGGGCTCAGTGATCTGTCTCTGCATGCGTGCATGTCTGATCAGATGCTCTTTCAGTGCATTCTGGACCTCTGCTGGTATATCAGGTGAAGTGTGGCTAATTTTCAAAGCAGCTTCAAGTACCTTCGTTGTAGGTTTCCCATTTTCTTTAACTTCCTTTTTCTCAGTTGTCTCAAAAACCTCTGTAGGAGCACTGGAGTTGCTCTGAGGTACATTGCTAGCATTGGGAGCGAGAGGTTTACTTCTCCAGCAGGGCCAACACAACTTCCAAAAGACAAAAAGTGAGACTACCAGCAAGGCAAGCCCGCAGAAGCTGACGACGACTGCTAACAGACTGACTGAGATGTCTGCAAGGAATTAGAAACACAGATCATCATGACAGACAAACACATAGAGAAAAAAAATAAATAAAAAATTACGCAGGTAAGGAGATAGAAGCATTTTTATCACTGACTTGTGCAGAACTTAAATGTCCTATTTAATGAGGTTTTTTCTTTATTGATATCTAGGCCTGTAACTTGAAAATGCTATCATATGTGTATATATATATATATATATATATACACACACATATATATATATATATATATATTTCACAAGCAATCAATTAATTGTTCAGGCCAGGGGACTGTATCAGTATCACTAGCCATGCAGTCAGTCAGACTTCTCAGGAGGTAAGGGACTACCCAAATGGTCCCAAATACACCTACCCAATGATGTCAAAGGGGGCTACTTCTCAGGACTACATCTTGCTCACAAAGATAAACCCCAGTCAACATTTTCTTTAATTGCACATGAAGCCAGACCAGTTCTGAGCCTCCAGGCTGATACATACACTTCTTGAAGACTCGCCAAACTTTTGACTGTGCGCTAACCACTTCAGAAACATGTTGAAACCTAACATTTAAGTGGCAAAAATAGGGATAGAATATAGTCTGTCACAAACAAGAGGTTTCTAAAGTTACATCTTAAACTCTGGACCAAGGCTGTGTTGGATGAAGACTGTGTCAGACCAAGACTGCAGATATACATTAGTATCTAAAATTCTGCTTTGAAAATGCAGCTGGCTTCACTATACAATGCCCTGAGTTGTACAGAGAACGTATTACAAGACATTTAGCTATGTATTTGACTGTTGCCCTGCATTTGACTTTTTCTGCCACAATCAGTTAGTGTATCCAATAGCACGGACAAAGATAGGAGAACAGATTTCATACCGACGAAATTATGTGAACACACTTGTATTTTAGGAGATGGTGGATCACCAGAAATGCCAGTGGAGCCCTAATTAGGAGTTTTATTCTATGTGACATATTTCAGTTTGATTTTTCCAGTACCATATATTAATATAAAATATAACTAAAAAGATCCCTTTCCTTTTGAAAAGAGCCTTTTGTACGCTTTAAAAGTATTCAGTAAACCCTGCTTAAATGTCCCTCAAGCAATGGCTGCTGCTGCTTGCTACAACAAGTTTAGACAGTTTAACAGCTAATATTTTGTATCCATAACTCCAGGCTACTGACTACTAAACTGAACCAGTGGAAAAGTGCAACAAGAGTTTGAGCATATTTTTTTTGTAAAGGATCACAGGAAGAAAAATAGTCCTCTAGGTATGTATTAACTCTGAGGAACTGTACGTAGCTCACGGGTCCCTTTGAGAGATGAAGTTTCCAGTGGAAAATTTGGGAATGTTTTATTTATTAATATACAATATGCAGCTATATCTCAATAACAAACACTGAGCTTAAAGCCCATTCAATGGGAAACTCTGTGAGAACAGCAAAAGCAAACTGGGAATGTTTGCAGTCTGGAGATTTAATAGATAACCATCCTCCTCAACCTTCCTTCGTATACATCCTGACCAGTGTCATGGGGCAATTGGCAGAGGATGTGCTTCTTGATTTAAACAGTTGGGCACAAACTACTGCCCGGACCTTGAACAGAAATATGCTGCCTTGACTATTTTCTGACAATCCTGAGAAAGGTGTCCTCCTTTTCTGCCTGTAGTTAAATGTCAAAATGTAGCCCTTGGAACACGCATATCAGCTTAACGAGAAATTCACATGGCAAATTCTGATTTAAAATGTTTCCACAAAATTAGTGGATGCATAATTATTTCTAATCAAAATGTAACACAAGAAGCAAACAAAACTTTTTCATACCATTTTTCTAGGTAATTTATCCTCAGAAGGGAATATTAGGCTATTTGGTTTAATCTACTCTTTACTTTTAAATTCTTTCTGAGCTCAGTAATTTTTACTTCTCTTGTGCATGTTCTGCAGTAGGCTGTCCAATCTTGACAATGAGGCATTAAGAGATGCTGAGTTCACTGTATGTTTCAAGGGTCAATCACTTCGCTGTAAATTTGTATTTCTGATTTGTGTTTTTGTAGTTTTAATTTACAGTCATCGCTTCTTTCATGTCTTTGTAGGAGAGATTAAAAGATATGATATGCCTCATAAGACATGCTTATACAAAATACAAATAAACTACACAGTGCCAGAAAAGAAACCCAGAACTTGAATATATCAGTCCCTGGAATGATTTTAAACCGGGCCAGTTCATACCCTCCTAGCCAATTCCTGGGCTAGAATCAGGAATTAGAGCAGGGTAATGATCGTTCTTAATGGGTGGTTTGGATGCATCTCTTCCGTTTCAACAGACAACAGGCTTTACTAGCATGGTGAGAGGCTGTTATATGCAAGCTGGCCTCAGTGCTAGAGAATGGTCTTAAGTGAATTTAATATATGAATGCAGAAGGATGCTCCACTGAAGAAACTTGGTAAACTGAACCAGCTGGATTTTCAATCAAGCCGAATAAAATATCTTTCCATTCTCAAAGTCTGATAAAAAGTAAAACCCTTGGAAATGTTGATGATGTATTGGAAATACATATATATATAAAAAGACACTAAAAAGCAAATCAGTTTGGGGTTATTTGCTGTATTTCCAGCTCAGTTTAGAGATGGTTGCCGTAATTAGGTTACATTTTGAGAGGAAAGCTTTTAGAAATGAAAATTATATTATTTTTTCATTTAGAAAATGTTGAAACAGGATGTTTTAACAACTTCGAAACTGCCAGAAACATTTTGAAACCAGAAATATGAAAATTGATCCTTTCCAACAGAGCTTCCATTTGATGAATAGATACTATCAGCTGAAAAACATTCCATCAAAGTATTTCTAGCCAATTCTATTTTACATTTTTCATGGCAAAACATTTTTCAAGCCTTCAAATAACTTGGTGTCTCTTTTCGACTTCGACTTTGTCTGTTTCCATTAAACTATTTCAAATTCTAAGTCAGTCGCAAATCTTTACAGAAAATGTATGTTATATAGACTTAAAAAATGACATGAAACATCTGAAGTCTCAAAAGCAGAGGAAAAATGTAAGAGCCAGTCCTACTAGCAGTTGTACAAATTATAGCATCTACTTTTGCTATTTTACTAACAAATTAAACAGCCTCACATACTGTTTATCGTATTATAACAAATTCTTTATCAGAAACATCAGACTTTTTAATTGCCAGGAATTTTACCAAAGAACACTGCATTAATTAAAAACCCCACTTTAATTACATTTACTGCCATGATTGCTGAAAAGCAATCAATATGCCATATAAATTGAAATAAAAAGCATATTGTCTCATTTTGTCACTTCTGTCAGTCATTCAATTGAGCAATCATGACAGAGTTACTGTTATGTGAAGACTGAAATCAACTGTACAAGTGCAGATAAATTGAGCTTTCCAGCTCCTTTGCATGCTGGACTGCAGATGTCTCTTATATCACCTTTTTATGGGAAGTTTGGTTTAAGACTTAAGACAGCTCTGTAGACTAGGAGTATCTTCACATCCCTGCCAAGGAAACTTGGTGGATACTGAAGGATGGATGCGTCATCAGACCAGGGTTGCAGTTCACATATGTAAGTATTATTTAAAGATGTAGAACTGGTGGCAAATTCAAAGATTGCCTAAGTTTTTAGAGGCAGAAGGAGATACACTCACCCTCCTGGGGCAACATTAATTGCTAGCACTGTAAACAACATTCTCACCGCTACGAAGGAAGAGAAAAAATTATCTTGAACTACAAACAGTTGTTTGACAACTCTTTTTCTGAACTGGTAATTGCACTTTGTCTTCAAAAGTGCTACACACTTGCACAGAACAGTGCATCTTTCTGAATATTCCTCTGACTTAATTTGTTCTCTCGTTCATCAGTCATAAGGAGCTTTCATAAGGTCACTCTTTCCATAGTGACCACTCTAAAGGGAGCTCTTGTGCCTGGAATATCAGAAGTCAGCTCAATCAGACAAGTTAATATGTCTCTGATTTTCTAGGATTTGGAAGGAAGTAGGAGCTTTATTAATTGTAAAATGTCTGCATCCAATAAATCTCCCTTATCCCCATGTATATAAACTAGTTGGTTCAACCCATCATTTCTGCTGTTCAGTTTTCCTTGGGGAAATCTGAAGAACATAAAGAGTTGCTGGTGTTCATTTTTATTCAGCAATAGCGGATCTTCCACAATTACCTCTCTTTCATTCAAATCCCTGCAGATGGGGATGTAACGCTTTAGCATGCCTCAGAAAGTGGCAGGTGTAGTCTTGTATTTTCTCTCATAACCCTGAACCTGTCAAAACATCCAACTTAAATTTCAAACTGCAAAAATAGCCTTTCATTTAAAAGCCTACATGTGATGTTCTCTGCCATTCTCATGGAGAAACATACTTTGAAGATCTTCTTCAAATCTTTTGACTCTAGCCCTACTGAGAATGTGATCCCTCTTATGCTGTCAACTCGGTCTGATGTTTGAGTTCAAAACAGCCATCACCATCTTCAGGTTGGTGTATTACTTCTTAATGGTAACAGAGCTCTATGGTAGTTCAGTTCTTGAAAGAAAGGGATTAAAATGGAGTCAGGTGTCACTGTGATTTACTACACCTTTGTAGCACATAAAATTATTAATCTATTGTCAAAATAATTTTATTTATTAATGCATCTGATAATCTATGTCTGTCTAACCACAAGGGGAAGATGTTTTTTTTCCATTTTACAGTCCACATACAGGACTTTATATTACATGACATACAGCAGATACAGGATATTTTCCCCCAAGCTTATTAGCCTTCTCCTAGCCCACATTACTTTCTCTTTTACAGAAATCAGAAGGAATTTGCCACAACAGCCGTGTATTCATAAGCCTCAGTACATGATTTGCATGCTGTATGTGACCAGAGAACATGACTCTCATTTTTGCCTGACTGGATCATTGCATTTTGCTGGCAGTCTAGGAAGCAAAAGATACCACACTGGCCTCTCCTCTCTAACATACCAAGAGTAAATTATTTGTCTCCACTTCCAAGGCTTTTTCTGGCCTACCTACTTTCCTCTTTGTTAACTCTCACTTAATTCCAATAGGAGGCAAGTCCCATCTCTGCTCAACCCACGTCTGCCCCCTCGCCTTCCATCAAACAAAAATCCAGCTTTGGGCTTGGTCCCATGCTGCTCTCATACTTGCGAGGATGTCTCTGTAAGCATCTGCAAGAACACCTCATTATCCTCTTTCAGACAAGAAAATGAAATGAAAACACATCATAAACCCACTGGACTGCCATTAATCGTAAGCGCACCATAGCTGTAACAAGGTTCACACGGCTCAAGTGTCTTTTTTTGAATTGTCATGTCTATGATTATTCTTACCCAGCATTATGTAACAAGCATCTGACACAGATGATGAGACCCAGCAAAACACTGTGTCTCTTTATCTTCATCATTACAGATTTGTCCTCCAGCTGTTATAAACTTTCCTGTATTTTTCATCTTTTATTTTTTTTCTTTGCAAAGCATGTACAGTGAATGATTATTTCATAAAGCTCCTGCTTTTACTGTGTATTACCGCTGGTCTGCATGTTGAGTACTCCTGTGACTGCCTTCACATTTACTGTAAATAAATCTGGTCTCTGTGGTATGATTACCTCTCTGTTCTACCCTTATGCTGCTGAAGTAGATGCATTTCTGGTTTTCACAGTTGTTAATACTGATTCTGGAAAGCATATTTGTCAGTAACCCTGCACGTTTTTCCCCCAGTAACTTTGTTCTGACCAGATGATGAGCTGTATCATAAATTACTTGATCGGTCTGTTAACTATTCAAATGTTTATTATTTAGTTTTGTCACATTTCTCTGTAACAGAATGCTCAGTTGTTTCACATAACAGTTAGTTTCTCGTGGAGAAAAACATTCCTTTCTTGTATGACAGTCCTGCACTGATGACAGTAGTCTTCACATTCATTCAAGCCATTTCTGGTCCCCTTCATGCTTTCTCTGGCACATCTGGGAAGAACTTACAGTAAGCACAGTATGGGATAAAATCTGTTCTTTATCCCCTCTAAATCTCTGTGTGTGTATGTGCACGCACCAATGGGAGATTCATGCCAACTACAGCAGAAGGACCCGTGACACTGCTCTGCAGGGAAGAGCAAGACTGCATTACAGAATGGCCACTTGCAAGACGCTCTAGTGTTTTCTTCCTCTATGTCTCTATGTTGATCAAGGGTAGGGTTGCAAACTTGGTAGGTTAAACTTTTATGGTAATGGAATAGTTGTAAGTAGAATATTTAGAAGAAATAAACAACAATCATGTAGAAACTGAGACTCTTTGCATGGTCAGCTTAAAAAAAAAATTAATTGTCTGAAAGTGAACATCGCCCTCTAGAACTCTCTAGATGGCTAAAATATGCTTTCCTGGCAGGGAAGTAACTGTGTTTCCAGCTCTGCTATAAACATTGGTTCCCCATGAGAACTGCTAATGAGATAGTGAAGTTCTGCAGGACCAGTAGGCCTAAAAAAATGCAAAGACAGCAGAAAGTGCCCACCATTTACAGACGACATGCAATGAATTTTAAACATGTGTTCCTTGAGTTGGATGCCAAAGCTCCTCTTATTATACTCCATGCAATTGGCTTAACCTTCAGAAATGCTCCCTAGTGAGACTTTGATGTGCTTGGTTCCTTTGAAAATGAGGAGGGATGCTTAACTGGCAAAAATTAATAACAGCCCTTTATTAATCAGATAACCTGAGTCAAAATACAGGTATAACCAAGCTGCATATATGAATTTGAGATACTTCCAGAAAACAATTTATTTGGTTTAGAGAAAAAATTCGTTAGATGCGATCCCATACATCCAGCTCTGATCTATTTTCCACGTGAACACTTTCTAATAGTTGACAAACATCTTAGTAATTTTGCTCAAATCTACTGCAAATAAAGGAGGTATAAAAAAAATACACCCCACCCCACCCCCAAAAAGTTGCATAACTCATTTATCATTTTGCCAAAAATGTAATATCCTTCAGAAGAAAGCTCACACAGTCATTTGACTGTATAAAGGCACCATAAATGTAAACAGCTTCCTAATCTTTTCACTTGAGCATTCCCCTGAGATGAGAGAATTAATAGTCCTTGTAATTACCAGGGCAGAAAATATAACAGCAGATGTCGTATCTACACTAATTGTCTACAGCTCTTAGAAATTCACAAAATTATTTATCTCACTAAGATTCTTTGCTGTGAGGTCCATAGATTAATTACCCATTACACTAAATATGATTACCCCTTCTTGACCCAAGCAGTGAGTAGTAATTGAGGGTCCTAAGGTGGTGGTGGTGTCACTGAGAGGAAAAAACTATTGAAGAATCAGTCATTTCTTTGACATGATCCTTTTTGTTTACAAAGAATATCCAAACTCTTATTTCCCTGAGAATAAGAGGAGTCAAACACATGGTGGTTTTGGTTTTTTGTTTTGTTTTGTTTGTTTGAGTTTGTTTGGTTTTTTTTTTTTTTTTTTTTTTTTTTTTTTTTTTTTTTTTGTTAGCAGCAAACCTGAACAACTCTCCTTTCTGCTTTGTTGCTTCATTTTGTTGTACTTTGTCTTCCCAAAACTATACTGTCCATTTTTTGTTCTCTGGCTCTCTCTTCATGTTTGATTCGGTTACCCTTGTTATGCTTCTTTCCCATACCTAGACACTTACACTATCAAAACAATCAGTACCCAGCTTCTCCACTTGCCAGTGAAACTTCTTGGGTCACAAAGTCAATACTGCCTCATATTTTACTGTGATTGGGTGGTGTATCTTCTGTCTCAAGTAGCTGATTCCTTGGAGAAGCTTGGCTGCTTTTCACGGTCTAGCTGAACAGAAAGCAACCATCACACCTGCCAACATAACAGTACCACAGCAGTTCTGGTTGCCTTTCTTAATGTTTTCAACTTCCAGAGCACGTTTTTGTTTTTGTATTAAACAGAAACTTTCCTGTTTATTATCTACTGTTCTACTTTCTGAAATGTTTCTCACACTATTATTTCCTTTCCAAATATGGGTCTCCTCATCTTTTAGCCTTCTCTCCTTCATCTCATCAGTGATTTTTACTTCTGCTTTGTGGCACTTTTAAGTGTCTTCCTTTTGAGACAAGGAAAACTGAATGAACGCACTATTTAAAGAGACAATATGCTACCTCTATATAGTCAACTATTACTGTCTTTTCTCTCCTCTTTATACTGTCTCCTGGACTATCTGTTTTTTGTATGTTTATTGCAAGCTTAACTGTGATTCTATAACATTAAAAAATACAATAATAAACCATTATTCTCTAAGAACCCTTGCACAGTCCTGTAACTTCTCCATACCTCCCAGAAATCCTGTTCACAACTCAAGTATCTTCTTACTCTTTCTGTAGTAGTTTCTTCTCCTCACACTTCAGTGCTTGTTGTAGGAGCTAATTCCCAACACACTGCTCTAGCTGGAGCCCCAGACAGCAAAGAACTAAACTGGTTCCACGATGCATATCACCCAGCATGGGCATACACTGGGAAAGTGTTTCTTGTATCATTGTTTAGGAGATACAGCAAAACCAATAGAGTTAAATTAGCTATTCCTCCCCACTCTCAACAGGTGCATGACATCAGAACTGTGCAGAATTTACTCAGCCACAAAAGGACATAGCTACATGATATAGACTTTCAATGCAAATGCTACCAACCTATGTATAAAACAGTTTAAGAAAAGAGAAACATGGATTGCTTCATTCTCAAAATGATGATGGAGAACACTTAATGTTTCTGCCTTTAATGAACAGGAACTAAGGGTGTTCAACACTGGACAACACTAACTTCATCCATAGAGGTGATAAGGAGTTTTGTGTGCATTTGAAGAGCAGAAGAGATGGCATGAATCACCTTTCAGTGACAATAGTCTGGACAACAATGACAACTTTCTCTCAGACTAAACACTGTATTTACAATAATGGAGTTCATAAAATTCATAAGTGATATTTATCGAAGTGTTCACATATCAAAATATTGTTAATTATCAGCAACGACAGTGTGTCTGTTCCTCTTCTGGAGCCAGAATGTATTAATATATCCTCACTGACAGTGTTATTAATATTTAATTTAATATTTGCACCAATAAAGTTGACACTTATCATCTAATGATGGAGAAAAAAGTGAGATTTAGGAGCTCAGCTGAGATGTGGGAACCTCTAGTTTAAGCCTCTGATCTGTTAAATATCAGGGATTTTTTTTAACAATCCAACAGTTGCAATTTAGTTAGGGTTTACACATGAAAAAACAGGAAGATAGTTAACTTTGAAGAAATGCCTAAAAAGAAGCTCTGGCTACTGTACATAACACAGTATCAAGGCAAGTGTTGAAGAGTCACATTTTCCAGTCAACCTTGGTTTACCTCCCGTGACGTTTTTGTATCCTTTGGATCCCACCTGTCTACACATTGACTTTGGCTTTTACATGGCACCTGACTCCCTGGGCAGAGAAACTAATTGCTGCAGAGCCCAGTTTCCCAAACTCCGTATTCTCATGCAACCTCCTTCGATTCAGACCAAAGCGACTAACACGGTGGGCGATCAGAACACGCTCAGTAGTTGGCGTTTACAGACAAATCTACTACCCGTGCTGGCGGACCCCCGCAACCACCGCGGCAGACCGAGCTCCCCCCGGGGATGGGTCGGGTCGGGTCGGGTCGGGTCGGGCAGGGTCGTCCTGTCCCCCGTCCCCCTTCCTCCTCCTCCGCGCTGCCGCTTCGGGACGCGTCTGCCTTTACCGGCTGGAAACTCCCTTCTCGCCCTTAACCGCAGGTACAGGGGTCCGAAAGAGGAGTCGCTTCTCTTTCAGACAACAGATTTGGGATATTTATTATTCTGAGATACTACAAATAACCTCGAATTTACCGTAAAATTAGAGGGCATTAGAAGAAAAGAAAAAAAAAAAGAAAAAGTAGCAGCTGGGACACATGCTGAGGACCTGCTGCTTTTCATGCCTTGGTGTTAATTTATTTAATTTGCACTCTGCGCTTGTTATTTGTTGGTCAGAATGCAAGCTGTCCACCTGCACATATGGAATGTCTTTCTGTCAGGAATTCAGCGCAGACTAATTTTTCGACCCCTGTCCCCAAAATAAATACCATGAGAAACAAAGGGTGCAGCGTCTGCTCTACAGAATAACGCAAAAGCACAGAGCCGGTTCCGAAAGATCCAGACAATCCAGACATCATCAGTGACCAAAGACACCACCCTTAGGAGTCAAAAATCTTGGTTTCGAGCCCGACGGTTTTTTTGGTTTGAGAATATTTAAATTAGCCCGACTTCCCTCCTCCACTCCTCTCACTCTCCCAAATTTTCCTGGACGAGTCCTGAACCGGACCGGACCGGACCGCACCGGAGGAGGGCTGCCCCAACTCTACAGGTTCCCCACTGCCTGTCAGGGCTCTCCTGCCGCCCACGGCGATCAAAGGTGGGGATGTAAAATCTCTCAAAACCCCACTCGGAAAGGGCCGGGCGCTCTCTCAACTCTCACCCCAGGGCTACTCTGAGCCGCGGGTTGGCAAACTGTCACCCCAGCCCGGGCTGCGCCCAAAAGTGCGGCGTCCATCCTCCTGCTTGTCCCGCCGCCCCTCACCGTGTCACCCGGCCCCNGGCCCCGAGTCCGTCCGTCCCTCCCTCCCCCGCCGCCGCCCCGCCGCTCCACCCGCGCAACCTGCTCGCCACGGCGCGGCCGGCACCACATGCCGAACACCGAAGAACGGCTGGGACGGAGAGAGAGGGCGACAGCGCGCAACCCACGAGTGGAGAGCCCGTCGCACCGAACCGCTCCCCGGCCGTGCGTGACAAGAGCACCAACCACTGCCCTCTCCCCTCGCAAACACATCCAACGGTCCGGGTGGGCTTCAAGGCAAACTCCCATTCGCGGGGAAAACCTTGCAGAAGCCGGAGCAGCGGGTGGCAAACGCGCCACTTCCGGGGACGGGGGACGAAAGGGACCGTCACCGGCGTCGCGGCTCCAGCCGACGGCCGGGCTGGCACCTCGGCGGCGGTTTGTCTCCCTTCGGTGCTCCCCGATCCCCACTCCTGCATCCCCATCCCCACTTTTCCCTCAAGGGGCTGCCCCCCACCCCAGGGATGACCCACAGGGGATGACCCCGCGGCGGCGATCCTCCAGACGGGTCCCTCGCTGCTCCCCGGGCGCCGGTGCCTCCGCGGGCTGCGAGAGGGAGAGGATTTTAAAGCGGGCTGTGTGACTGCCCCCCCCCAATCCGCCCCCTCCGCACGCAGGGAAAAGCAAAGGAAAAAAGTTGCGCTCTCCGGCCGCCCACGCCGGCGCTGCCCGCCCCGCGGCGGCGGCAGGACGGGGACCGGCGGGAGGCGGTGCGGTGCGGCGGAGCAGAGGAGCGGCGGTGGCGGGTCCGGTACCGGTACCTGTGCCGCCGATGCCCTNGGCCAATGGCAGCCCGGCGCAGGGGGGCGCAGGCGGCGGGGGGGCTCGTCGCCTCCCCCGAGGAAACTTTTCCTTCCCCCGCCCCACGGCCGGGAGGGCTCCCGGGGTGACGGTCCCGGTGGGAGCTCGGCGGCGAGGGGCTGCGCGGGGAGGAGCGGTGGGGCGCAGAGCCCTGCGAGGTTTGCGCTGGTGCCGACGGGAGGAGTCCTGCCC
>VXBW01004606.1:733511-765257 GCA_013400375.1 Thinocorus orbignyianus
AAAAAAAAAAAGAAAAAAAAAAAGAGCTGCCTGAAGAGCTGCCTGACAGGTATTATTACAGTTATACAGCAATCCAAGAGACAGACAAAAAGGAACATTCCTAACCTGCACATTAGAGAGGAAGGGTGCCATAAGCTATATAAAGGTGCCCGTAATAACAGACTGAAACATTGTATCAGCTAGATATGGGAATGCTGCTGTTCTTTGCATCCTAATTGACTGAAGATGAGATCATTTTGGTAAGAATTTGGCCTCCACTCATGAGGAAAAAGGCTAGCACAGGTATCTAAGACAGGAAATCATGTCCTTCCACCTTGTGACATGAAAAGATAACCACTTGGCACCGTTTTGTCATCAGAGTAGATATTGTATAGGTTGGGAGAGAGCTTCAAGCTTTTTGAATATTCAGGCATACCTCCTTGGAAGAAAATTGAGGCTGTGTGGCTACCGTCGTGCAGGGCTATGGTGTGCGTTTCTGTTTTCCAACAGTCTTCAGGCTGTCCCTGTATCTTTGAGACCATTAATTAGTCTGAGTTACAAACTATAAAATCAGGATAGTAACTCTTTCTCTCTTTCTAACAACCTTTTTTTTTTTTTNTTTTTTTTTTTTTTTTTTTTTTTTTTTTTCCTGTGTAAGATTTGAACATTTATGAACAAGAACCGTCTCTTCATTTTAGAAGTAATTAAAAAAAAAAAAAGTTTAAATTTCTTTTTTTTCTACCATTCTTCTCAATTTGCTCTTCTCATTTCCATACTTTCATAGTACCTTGTACAATGCAGCCCACATATGGGTGCTTTTTCCAGCTACTAATTCACTATGAATAAAAACTATAATCATAAAGAGACACTCCTGCCACGTTTGGTCCAAACAGATGCTTCCTCAATTTTCAGAAATGCTGAGGAACCATTACCTTTTTTCTCTGTCCTTAATAGAATGTCGTTGATACTGAAGACTACAAGTCTGAGCAGAAAGAGTCCTCCAGGACCTGCACAGAGAGCTGAAGCAACTTTGGAGAGTCAGCAGCAAATAACATTTGCAGTTTTGTGGGAATATTTTTTAAAAGATGTATGTCATGGAATAATTTATGAAGCTTTAAGATGTATAATTCTTCAAGATTAATTGGCTGGGGACAGAGGGCAAAGTAATTACTATTTTATTTTATTTCCAAGCATGCTTTGTCAGTGGCACATGGGATGGGGAATTTTTTGGTGTCTCAAAACCCTGAATCCGCTGTGAATTGCTTGCCTTTCAGCTACTAACTAGTAATTAAATAAAATACTTTGGGGTTGGTTTGGTTGGGGTTTTTTTTTCACTGCTAAAATCACTGCATGTGATATAGTCTTTTCTGTGGCTATTTGAGCAGAAGAAATAGTAAAGCAATCAATCATGAAGCCATCAGATCCTGAGCGCTCATCCTGGCTGTCTAGTGGAATGGCTGTCTGGCCTGGCCTGGACATTTGCCCCCTATGAAGATTTTAAGGCCTGCCTAACCAGTTACATAGAAAGGAGCTGTGAATGTTCATTGATTAATGACCACAAAATGAATAAAGATGTTGCTGCCAGGGTGCGGGAAGAGCTGGTAGCTCACTGAGGGCCATGGAGACTGGTGCCATGGTAGCTCAGGAGCAGGGTACCTCACTGGGGACAGACCCAGTCCCAGGCATATGGCACCTCCCTGGGTACAAGGATGGGCTGAGGCTGAACCAGGACATGGTCCTGGCTTGATGGAGCCCATGGCCAAGCAGGGCAGGGCTATGGGAAGCTGGAGGTCGGCTCTGCTCTAGTGTCCCTGGTGCAAAATCTGATAGAAAACTTCATCCGGCTCATCTGTTAAATCAGGTGCAACAGTGGTTGAAGATATGGTACTCTTGGTTGAAGATATGGTGACAGGTAGTGGAGCAAGGTAGCAGTTACTCCTGTTGTATGATGGCTAATTACATGTTGGAAGAAGTGAGAAGCGTGGGCTGGAGACAGTTTCCTCTTCTGATACTTTTTTCTTTACTAGATAAAGTATTTTTGAAGCTAATAAGCATTTTATATCTGCAATTTCTCAGTAAAAGGGTTAGTCCTTGTCTCTGCTCTGTGACAGCTGGCTATATCACTGCATCACACAGCCCCTCATTTTTATCATTTTTCACCTACTTTTTGAAACAGAAGAAAGGCAAGGTCACAGAGAAGCAACGTGTTCAAGTGTGTGTGTGATGGTGTGCTTTAAAATGACATATTCTATCGAGTGGTAGCATGTTAACAATCTCCGTTGCCTTTTTTCTTCCTATTACCTTCCCTTCTTTCTCTTAGTTTTACTTCTAGTGGAATGAGGTTGTGACTGGCATTAGAGACATTTCTTCAGCTGTGGATAAGAAGTCATGCTGAAATAATCTCGTGATTTGTGAAGTAGGTGGGTTTGAAGAACTCAGAATATTAATGATTTTTTTCTTTCTCGGCAGACTTTTCATAGTTTTTCCTCATAAACAACTTCCTCAGAACACAATGTTTCTGGTAATATAAGCCAACCATAAGCCTTTGCGAAGTCAGGTATGTTTTGCTGCTAGAATAGGTCAATGAAGCCAGATTTTACTGATGAATTTAGGCTATTCATCTACAGCTAATGAATCTATGTCTTTGTGTGCCTTCAAGTGAGGTGGCTATGAGCATGCTCCTTAATGATAGCCTATTACCAACCTAAACCCACCCACAAACTGTTTGGTCATTATAATTTTTGTTCTGGTTTTGTTCTTCTGTACTTTTCATGGTAGAGTGCCTCCTATAACAGCTCCAAATTTTCCTTCCAAAATATTTCATTACAAAACCTAATAAATTAAGGATTTTGTGGCCCGTTATGTTGCATGTCCCTCTCACAGCAGCACTATTTGGTGAATATATGATTAGGTTCTAATGGAGCAATACATAACCCACTGAAATAATTTATGTTAGTGCAAATACAGAAAAAAACATTTGTTTTGAAGGACTGTGCTCTTTTGCTACAATACATTAAGACATCTCCTGTCTACGCTAATTAGAATAAAATAGGTCAACTATTTATGAAGTGAACACCTGTTCATCTATGCTATCAATAGCCACTGAACAAAATTATTACATCTATATCAATCATTTAGTTCCACATAATAGAAACAAATAATTACTACTCAGCATTGTCAAAAGAGTAAAGATGTATGCTTTTAAAAGACACTAGCTCTGCCTCAACATTCATTCATGATAAATGAGCCTCATTTCAGCATTTGTTGAGTGGCAGGAGACCTTTATCCTGTGACATTGTTCTATTCCACTGTCATTATTTCTTAATTATGTCTGTCATTACTAGTTTGGAGTTTGGTATATGTTACTGGCCAAATTCAATTTTGACTTAAGTGGGTACAATGCCATTTACTCACAACAGAAACTATGTCCATTTGTGTCAGGACTGAACTTAATTCTCAGTTCTTAACCAGTGGCTCATGATTCACTTTTCTTGTTCACAGTAGATGCTGGAAAATGAACTCAGAAAACTAATTTTTACAATGAGAAGATGCCATTCAATACAGGTCTGTGGATAAATCTCACCCTGCTATCTTCCTCTTCTCCTTAACACCTGCCCTTATTCTGGTGGGGGAAAAGAGTAGCTGCTCTAACGGGGTGTCTGGTGTCCTACAAGCCAGGTTTGCAATTTGCGCAGCGAGATGTGTTCTTTGAAGGTCTGATTGTGGCAGCAAGAATGCAGTACTCCTTGGGCATCCTTAGCCAAAGCTGCTCCTTTAAGTAATTGAAAATTAATCACATTCTCCCTGCTATGCTCAAGTCTTTTGCACTTTATCAGTTGCTGCATAACACATGACTAGGCCAAGGGACCACAGTAATGTACCCAATCATAAATCAATACATCATGTGCTGCTTCTGAAAGAGCCTGTTTCATACCTAGGTCATGGTAAATTCTGTTAGGTTCAGAAGGATGTTTTCTATTCACTAATAATTTGTAATTTAATTTGTAATTTAATTTTTTTCAGTGAGAGAAAGGAACTAGTCTCTGGTAACTCTAATTGACACAACTTCAATTTTGCTTAATCAGTCATTTCAGGGATTTCTTCCTAGCCCTTAATCACTGCTCTCCCTTTAGATTACAGACAGGGGAATAAGCCAGAAACAATGCTCAAAAACAACGTGTTAGCACTGTGCAGAGACCTGTTTACAGGGTCTTTCATTAATATGCTTAGTGCAGTTGCTGCTGACTGAAGAATTTGGGAGGGGTGGGGGCTGGCAGTGTTCATAGTTTCCCAGAAGGGCTGGGAAGGGACCACATAGGGTCATGCTATCAGTTTTTCCTCCAGCACTGACTGACAAAATCGGCAAGTCTGATGAACTGGAAGAAATTGCACCTCTTTCATGGGTTGTCTTTTCCCATTCACTTGGCCTGAGGGAAGTATTATTTCCTGGTGGACTCCTCCTTATACAATATTTGTGGATTTGTAAATGGCATATATGAATGCCAGGAATGCTGATTCCCTGGACCCCATGCCAAACTCTAGTTACCTGTCTTGAATTAATTATCATATCACAAAGTACAAGATTTGCCAACTTCTTGATGTAGTGCATGAGCATTGTGGAAACTGACAGCAACGGAACCTACCTAGAGATCCCAGCTATTAATAAAGATATATCAGGGCTATTTTATTTTGAGTACACTATTTTTCCCTCGCCATGTTTATGGAAAAAAAAATGAAGTTTCCACCTTTTCACCCATCACACTGACAGGAGTTCTGTCATGTATACACAGATGTAGGAGTGAGTTGGGATATAAGACAGCAGATCCACTGTAAAAATTCAAGCATGTAAACTAACATGTGGCTGAATTGTGAATATTCTTATCAAGATTTCCAAATTTTCATTCAACCATTGTGCATATAAATGAACAATTTTAAATAAATAAATTCCAGTGAGGCACAAAGTTAAAGGGGTGGGAGCAGAGCCGAACATTCTTGGTAGTACATCTGAGTCTCTAAGATGTAGTTCATTAACTTTCACAGGTGGCTTCTCTTTATATCTGGTCTATGTGTCCTTTCAGGAAGGTGTCATGATATGTATTTCATTCACAAAATACGTATCTAAGAAGGAACACAGCAAAGTTGTAGAGGATGCTTTACCATTTCAAAGTCCCTTAAGAAGATCAATACATGCAAAAAGTTAGTCCTAGATTTTTTAAGAATTAATTGTTACAAGTACTTGTCTTAAAAATATGTGCTTTTTCCAAATGGTTTACGATACACACATACTCAAAGCCTGTAACTATAATGATAAAATAATATATATCAGTTATATTGAATCAGCCACATATTAGATGACAGAGAACAAATATCTGGAGTACTCTAACTACAGCATCCTCCCTTTCACTGTAAAATTTGGAAACCAAACCGTGGTTTTAGGGTAGAATCATTGCCAAATGGCTGTAAGCATTGAGTGTTCCTTTCTCAACAGTGAATTATGCCCTTCGGGAGTAAAATCTGAGAAGATGAGCTTTAAAAATGCAGGTTTTAAAGCAAAAGGGGAAAAAATCTAAAAGCAAGCTTTTTTGTAAACATAAAAGCTTTTACACAAAGTCTGAGTATGGCACTGTAGACATAATTTATCCTCCTAGCGAAGATAAAAAATATGGCCAAACTCTTCTCCCTATCTAGTCTTCATTTGATTTAATAGAAGGAGCCCACAAAGAATTCACTTGTAGGCCTGGTTGTGAGGCTAGTATTATATTCTGGTTTTGACAAGGTTTTTCTCTATTTCAGAGCAGTCTAAAAGCTTTTTTAAAATACATTAACAGTTTGTGACTCCATTGTATTAGCCCATCAGCTAAAGGTCCACTAGAAATCACACACAGCTCTTGAGTGCTTAGACCTAGGCCTAGTGTTGCAGGAGAATTTATGGGTAGGATTCATCACACCTGCATTTAGATGTGTGAAGTGTAGATGCATGTATCTCAGCTGTCATCTATTTATAGCTTATGGTCAAAAGTGTGTACTTTACCATGATTTATCTGAGCCCTCTTACTTGTTTAGCTTAAGATGAGATACATTTGTCCTTTAGCGTACCTGTTCTCCTCCATTGACTGTGAATGGATGACCAGTTCAGACAGGACCACGAATCCCAGTGCAGGACAGTAAGTCCAGTGTTGTGATTTAGAATTTCAACTTCCTAAGATAATAGCTCCAGTAAAAAGCATTAAGATGTTGCAGTATGCCATGAAACTATAGAACCAAGAGGTTGTGCGGAAAGTGATTCCACTTCAGTAGCCTCCCAGTTCCTCTCACAGTCTGATTTCATGGGGGTACTTGGATCTGTTCTCTGATGAACATCATCCATGATGGAAGCTGCAGGCCAAGATAATCTCCTCCTTCAGCTACTCATCTTATGGTAAGTCAGAACCCTTCCATGGACCTCTTACACACAGTGTTTCCTTTGGCAACCTGCCACAGAAAGGCAGAGGAATAGCTGCGTGGTGGTAGGGCTGGAAATGGGGTGGGAATGGGACTTAATTAAGAGGGAAGATAAAAAAAAAAAAGTTTTCTTTGCCTAACTTCCCTTCCTATGGAGCAATCATGCTCAGTTTTGGAGAGTGTGTCTGGGACTCGAAAGAATGTGCAGAGGCTCTGTTGTGGGTCATAAGGTTGTTATAGCAACCAAATTATTAAGTACTGATATGGTATTTACATATTGCCCACCCTCACCATGGAACAGACACTCTCCTTTCCAAGTTGCTCGAGTGGCCTAATGTAAGAGAAAGCATACTCTGGTAGATCTATCACACAGGAGCAAAGTTCGGTCTCTTGCAAAACATGATGAGACTACATGTTTTCTAAAGCTCCCAGGCAGTGGCTATCTGTCCATATGATGAATAGTTGATTCATGCAGATCTCATGAGCCTAACAATCAAAAAATGATAAATTTCCTGCACATACGTGGACCCACGTGGGTAGCACAAGTTACAACTGGCAGCTCTGAGATGTATATAGAGCCCACTCTTTGTATAGTGGCTTTGCAATTACAACCCATGCTCATTAAGGGGAACGACATTATCTGGGAGTCTGTTCTTTGCCCAGAACCCATGTATTCCAGGAATTATGTGGCACTATGTAGTAGCAATTAGGAAGAACCAGAAATTCCTTAGTCTACTGAGCAGACAAAAGGACAGCAGGGTTTGGACTGAAGATGAGAACTGACCTACAAAGCATACCAATGCATCCAGCTGGCATTGCTAGCAATTACATGGAATTACTTATAATGAGTATAGATGTGCCCTCTAAGAAGTAGTAAATCCATTCAAAGAATGAACTGGAACAGTGTGGACTGGAATAGCTTTAATAAAAGACTAAAATAAATGTGTGTGCCAGTACACTTGTAAATGCACTTCTATATACATTATACACATTGTGTATGAGGAACAAACCTAAACAATAATTATCTTTGTAAGAATTTTCCACATCATAAATAAAATAACAGTATATAATTTCTAAAGAGTAAGGTAATCTGAGCTCATTAGAGAGGTCAGCAAGACTGGAAGCTAGTGAACTAATAATTTTATACTGTTTTATTTTTTTTTTTTTTTATGGAAGGGAAAGTGCAACTCATGAAATGAAAGTGTTTTTTATGGAAAAATCAACATTGAGACAGAGCAGAGACTAACATCTAAGGAATCTATTATAAAGTGTTTAGAAAAACTTGCAGTACACAATGTTCACTTGATACTTGATGAACAAAGCTGATGAAAGTAACGTGTAAAATAGAAGAAAAACTGGAATGAGTATGAGTTGTAGTCAGTCAGCGATTTAAGTGGTGAGAATTACAAACCAGAAGAGATTCTTCAGGGGAACTAAGGAGAAACATTTGAAAAGATAGAATCAAAGAAAAGGTAGATAAGTTGGGGAAATAAAAGATAAATGAATGCATGAAGTTATATCTGCTTGGACTAGTAAAAAACCCAAAACATCAAAATAAGCAAGAAACTTTGCTTAAAAGGTAATTATAAGACAGGAAATAAAGTAGAAAGGCAGGCTAGAACAGGAGGCTGAGATTGACACCGACATATTAGTGAACAGTGCACTGAGGAGAGAGAGAATTAGTGAAGTTGGCATATAAAGTCCAGAAGCACTTAGTTTCGACTCAAGAACTGGTGACACATATTTATTACAGTGTGATGGAGGGAGCTGGGGTTGCATTCTATTGGCAAGGGATCTCTAGCTCATTCGATTTGCCTGGCAGGACCAGATAGCTTTCACTCTTCCCGCACTTAGTAAACTGTATGCTGAGGAAGCATCATAATTTGCCGCATTTATCAATCATCTCAACCAAAAGATCCCTACTTCCTTTGGCTGGGAGCAATGTTATACCACATCTGAGATGACCTGGTTTCTTTGAAACAAAGAATGGAATGCAATTCTATGCTATCCCAATAAAATAGGGTGCATGTCTGTAGTTTGGATTTTTTTATTTTTTTTAATACTGATTAAAATAATATACATAATGACGCATTCAACACTTTAAAAATTACAATAGTGCAGCACTTTAATATGAATTTTGTTTAATCTTAAATGAGTGGAACCAAGAAGGGAAGCATGAGGAGAACCGTGGTTTATGGGAAACTTGCTGAACAGTAAGAATTCAATTATTCAAGATGGACATTTCATTTTAACTGTTGTAGAGAGAGAGAGATATGCATATTTTTAGTATATACACATATAACATATGTACATATATATATATATATGCATGTATAATAGGTTTCTAAGTGTCCAAATTTTGAACACCCACTGCTTTTCCTTTTTCTAGTTTGTTATTGTCCTATAGTAGTAGAACCATCCTGAAGTTGTCTGTGTAACCAATTCATATAATACAATACCTACTTAGGACCAATCCAAAGACACTCGAACTAATGAAAAGATTCTTATTGATTTCCAGGGGTTTTGGAACAAGCTCTCAAGAGGTATGTGTTACTTAATAATGTACTGGATTTCTGCTGTTATATAACCCTAGATCATTAAAAAAACATATTTTCAGAAAATCGGAAGCAGGAGGAACAAACATGCTGCTTTTAAAAATATAAGTACACATATGCATAATGCACTTATCTTTGAAACAGTAAATTTGCTCGGAGGCTTTTCATATGTCAATAGACATATCTTTTAATAACATAAAACTGCCTAAGTGTTTTGTAGGCATTGTATCTTTGGGTACTAAATAATTAATCACTTCATCTTACTTTTCAGTAGAGGGCACTCAGAACAAATCATAGATCAAAATAATGTATAAAAGATACTAAATATAATGCAAGATATTCATTAAAGACACTCCTGTGTCTTAAACAAGACTACTATATATTTACATCTGTTTCATATGATAAGCAACTATATGAAAAGATAAAACTTTTCAAAACTTGAGCTATCTCTTGTGCATATTCTTATGTATTTCACAGCACGATGTAAGCAAGCTATTAAACTTTGAGAAAAAGTGGTTTGCTCATTTTTATGGTTTAACTAGCTAGGGTCTAATAAAAAATTTAACAACTTTCTAATGAACTATGCCTGTCCTCTCTTTCCTGACATAATGAATGGTGTGTATAGGTCTTGGCAATAAACAATATTCCCTTTTTTGGTACAGATAATTTAAAATATGCAAAGTAGAAAACATTCAGGCTTTGTCTACAGCAAAACCCGATCTGTTACTAAAGAGAATAGGGTCCTGATTCTTACTGTTTTTGTCTAGCTTTTCTACCAGTATAACTCTAATGAATGCAGCTATCACACCATTACAAAAAGAGTAATGCAGTGTGGATCTGGATAAGCAATTTGATTATACTACAGTTATAAAAAAATACCACAGATTCAAATTAGCTTTTATAAAAATGCTAATATTTTAAATAACGTTCAAGGAAGGAATCAACCTTTGTCACTTAGAAGTGACATTTCCAAGGGGATGTGAAATGTAACAGATTTAAGAAATGAAAACTTTTGATGCCATTCACACAGCTGTTATATAAGAGTTCCTTTTTGTTCTATAAATAGAAAAAAGAAGCTATGTTTCTTTGGTGATTTTTAAGTTTTATCTTACAAATATATGAACTTTGAATATATATCTGTATTTGATAAGGTGAATGCTTTGTGAATTTTTGCTTACTAACCTGAACCCATGACCTTTCTACACACAAAAATGTTCCGTGAACATTTTAGTTTAGTTAGTTTTTGTTTAGGAAGGACTTCCATGCTTACATGGAGATTAACATCTATCATGTTTGGATTAAATCCAGAAAATAGATCTAGATAGAAATGTCACTCACAAACATTTAATTATTTCTTCAAATGATAATTTTATACCTTTTTATACATTTTCCATCCTTGTGGAATGCTAAAACTGCTGCTGTTTATCTACAGAAGTGGTACATCAAGACAGTAAATTTTCTTATACTTTTCCCCAAAGTGGGATTCAAATTTGATCTGCTGGAGAAGAAAATTCTATCTGCATGCTTATTCTTTACCGGGCATGATTTCTTGAAAACTGGCCATGCTAAGGTAAATTGGTAGCACATTATTTTCGAGACTCCATAACTAGAAGTACTGACTTCAGCTATAGAAGCTATGGATTTTTTCTGACATGTAACACATCTCATTAATAATGCACTAGCTCTGTTATGCTTGTGATGAGTTTTGATTAAACTAGCACTGGTAATCATCCAGAACCAGGCACCAGCTCTTTGAGACTAGCCAACTAGGCATTAGCAGGAAAATTGCAAACTAATTTTATTTCTGAGCGAAACTGGCACCAGAATCTGAAGCTACTTCTGTAGAGGTGAAAAGCTAGAAAGCTAATCTACCATACTGCTAACTCTAAAGGTTTTGCCAGTGCCGTATCACTTCTTGACATAATTCAAGTCTTTTATTTTTTTGAAACGTATAACCCTGGTGATTTAGATATTGACTACAAAGATCTTCCTAGAAGAAAGTTTATTATATTATCTCTCCTCCATGTCAGAAAAGTACATACTGTGAAATTAAAGTAACACATCATAACTCAGAAAAGGAAGCTGGCCTGAGCTCTAGTTTTAGGGGGGAGGTGGAGGGGTGGGGGAATAATCCTTATCACAAAGTCATTTAAATATGTTTTATAAATGTGTGTGTTATGTTTGAAGAAGACTTTGACCTGAAATAAAATACTAATACATAGTGATACTCTTTAAAATACATGTAAATAGATGTGCTGGTATTTTAGACTCACACAAATATACTTATGACTGCCTCAGAAATTCTCATGCTAAATTGAAACGTTGATTATTTTTGGTTTTATTTTCCACAGAAGTATCTTACATTATAAACTCCGATAACAAGCAATGCCCATGTAAGTTGCACCTACGGCCCTGTTTTTGTTCAGATCAGGATTACAATTCCAGTTGTCTCCTTTCTCTGTGCTTTTGTTTGCATTTTGGAGTGGTCTCAGAGCTATGAATTGGATTCCTTTCCAAAGAAACAAACCTGGAAGAAGCGCTTGAGGAGTGTGTTCAACACACTCCAGCCATTAATGAGTACTCATTAGTCATTCATTCATCAGGGGGCCAGCTTAAACCTTCTGAAAAATGTGAAGTGGATATTGGACTCTGAGCACCAATGGTTTCACCCTGTGAGTTTCTCCAGCTGTGCTGTACTATTTGCAAATAGAGGCAGTGCCAAAACAACCCAAAATCTATATACTTCAGACATCTTAAAAATTCTTATTAGTATTTCTTGGTCCATAAACCAGAGAGGCAGTTTATCACAAGCATTTGAAAGCTGAAACTTGTGCTGTGTTTGTTGATTTAAAATCTGTATTCACATCAGATGGTAAACTTCATATCCTGGTTAACTGATGACGGGAATGGAATATTTATGTTTATGAATTCACAGTTTGTTTTCCACAGATATTCTCCAGTGGTCACTTAAAGTTCAATGTTTTATATATTTCTGCCGAAAAGCAAGTTTGTTGTAATAGTCAAACACAAAAAGGTTCACGATTATAAGCACTGTTTGAGCAAATTAATCTTCTTAGAAATGGTTTTACACTCTTTGCCCAGGACTAATTTGGTCTGCGTGCTTTTTCAGCAACAGAAAACATAGTTTTTGACAGTTTTAATAAACATTTATAATGTTAAAATGTTAATAACCACAGGAAAAGTGAATATTTTTACTTCAACAATAAAATGTTAATAAAGGCTGGAGGAATCATTGTCCTTTTGCGTAATGGCATGATCTGTAGCCACACAAGAAAATACCAAAAGAGAAGAAGAATTTTATCTATTTTTTTTTTAACACAACACATGTTATATTGTTGAAAATATTAATTTTCAAAATGTCTGTTCCTATTTAATATTTTATGTCATTGCTGTCATCCAAACACAGCTGTAAACTGGTTTATGTGGATTTTTCTACTAAGATACAATACCTGCTTAGATAAATGAATACAATTGGGAATGCAGAAGAAACTGTAGCTGACAGCTCCTGCAAAAAAGTTTCCAAATATGCCCAAGCTAAGATGGATGCCCCAAGCGCATGGGATTTTTGGCCCCACAAGAATTATAAAAGTTGCAACCAACATTCATTATATGGATAAACTGTAATGTAATCTAGATTCTTAAACAAAATGTATTGGTAAAAGAGCAAAAGCTTCATCCTGCAAATTTTTCTACACAATTCTTTGTTACTGGATCTCTATGTAAGTACAGTAACTCACACCAGCACAAAGCCATTTGCAGAACTGTGGTCTTTTTGCTGCTTTAAAAAAGTGATCTTTTTACCCAATCTGTATTTAAGAGTTTTAGAGATTGAATGGCTCAGTTTATCTACGGTAAACATAAAGTAGAACAATTACCAAACTATATCAAATGGGTCACGTGTTAAGTTTGGCACCTTTTCTTTCCCCGTGTTCAGATAGAATTTTTGTAACACCAACATTTTTGCTGACTTGTACTTCAAGAAAATGCAGATCTTACGTTCTTGTGTAATGAATGTGTATGTCCATTATTCAGACACATTAGATTTTTTTTTTTTTTTAATTTTGTCTGTTAAAATTCTGTTTAGAGCTTGACTTGAAATAAAGCTTTCTGGAAGAAAGACTTTTAGGGCATTTCCATGTCCTAAACATTAGATTTCAAATCAGATATACCCTGATAAATACTTTAATTTGCAATTCTGACAGTTAAATGAGAAACTAGTAGCCCTCTTACCTAACTTCTAGAAGAGAATTAAAATTATCCTAGACTGAGTTATGCTTTTCCAGGCTCCGCAGAAGAGAGAATGGGATTGAGCTAATTTTTACACCTCCAGAGTAGATATTAGGCATTTGTAATCTTTTCTGTGTTTAAATTATATTTGACTGTGACATTGTGCCGGTCTTTATCGACACAAATCACTGCAAACATTTCAGCAGAAAAAAAAAAAAAAAAGCACATTCTTTTGTGCATATTCATATTAGCCTAATGAAGCCAGTACAAGCATGATAAGGCTAACAAAAGAATGCAGTCACAGTGCTGTCAAACTGCTTAATACCAGTGTCCATCGAGCTCCCTATCTCCTTTCTGACAGTAGCCAGTATTTGATGCTTTTGGAAAGAGTACAAGAAACACAGCAAGAGTGGAATGGGTATTCTCAATCTGCCAGCTTTCAGCCATCTTCCTGATTTAAAGTTTGCATCCAACTAACTGTGTTAATCGCAGCCAAAGAACTTTCCCCCCTTGAATTTTTCTAATCCCTATCTAGAGTCAGGACTTGTCAGTCCAGAAGCTTCATACCTCTGATTCTTGTGCAGTCATAGTCTGGTTACTTTGAATTGTAGTCTGGTGGCATGGTGCAAACTCACCTTCAGTGCTGATGCTAAATAATGACTGGAAGAATATGAATTACAACCAGCTGGAGGGAAGAAAACAGTAACTTTAAGAGAAGAGACTGGATTAAATAGCTTTATGCCTTAAACTACTGCTGCAAGATCTACCAATGCTCACCTTTTTACTGCTGAAAAATGTAGTAAAAATGGTTGCTATTAGCTCTGGCTTGATGAGGTAACAAGATTCTTATGCAAGCAGGTGAGATAGCATGAGATTTTCCTTTTACAGAAAATAGCAGGATCTTCTATGTGAGTTCCAGAATTCATTATTCTTTTTGATAGAGGAACAAAGCGCTATGCTTGAAGGAATGAAAAATGGAGTGTGTGTTTCCATGTGAGGTAGTTGTTATACATAAAACCAGGTGGATGCCACCTGCAGAAAAGAGGAGGGGAGAATGGTGTGCAGCTTTATGGTTAAAGCCATGTTACAGATGCAAGAATACATTCTGAACTAGACAGCACTAGTGAGGAAGTTAAATTTTCCCAAAGTCAGGATGAGAAAGTTTGTGGATCTTCTGCTTTTTAGATCTTGTTTCTTACTATTTACTATTATTAGCTGTAGCAATAGTGCCTTCCTCTAACACTTTCGGAAGTGTGTACATACACAGGAGTCTAACTTCTCCTAGAGGTAAACGTCATAAACTCTCAGTTTTACTGTGAGCACCAGCCTGGGGCTTTTGGGGAAGACGATTTTCAAGGAAAGATAAGAAGCAGTAGTCAGCCTGTGCTCTGCTTGCTACCTGTAGCACAAGCCATGCAAAGAGATAAGGATGATAACATGTCCATAAGATCTGCATTTATATAATATCACAAAGCAAACACACCATGCTAGAGTGTACAAGGGTTCTCCAAGATCCTTTTGTATAGGCCTGACTTTTACCTCCACTGCAACTTGCAACTAGATGATGATTTGAAAGCACAACCACTGCATTTGGGGCTTTCTGTAAGTGAAGAATGGTCAGGACAGCTTTGCCTGAAAACCCAGGTGCAGGCGTTAGATTATATGGTCTATGTTATCACTTGATTTAAAGTTGTTATAATACAGCTGATGAAAAGGTTATGCATAAATGGTAATTCATAATGTCTGTCACAATCAACCGAAACAAAAAAAATATTCTCCCTGTTGCTATAGCTTCTAAAAGGATTAACAAAGTGACAGCTTTATAAAATGTTCCTGTTAGACTTGGAATGAAAGAGCTGCAGTATAATCTGCACTTTATGGTATAGGTATATGGTATAGGAAAGAATAAAATACACTGTAATATCAGAGTTGAGAAAATCCAGACTGGAAATTTTATGTAGGGCATTAAAAAAAAAGAATTAAATAAATCTTGGATAGCATTATGTCTTCATAATCGTCCAAAACACAAATAACATGTTAGACTGACTTTTAATAAAAAAGCAATAGTTCTATTATACTATTTCATTTATTCAAAGCTGAAAAATATTAAATATTAAAATACAAATAGATTTAAGCAGCAAGGAAATAATTTTCATTGAATTAGAGAAAGTACTTAAAAAAAGTGTACCAAAAAAAAAGTGAAGAAGTGATGTTTGAATACAAAAACCACTATGAGCAGTATTAAGTGGCCAGGGATCTGATCTTTGGCTTCTCCTTGAATGAATGTGGGGAAACAAAGAACCTGGAACGTCAAGATAACTAACCATCTAAAGATTTCCCAGAAGATATCTAAGTGTTGGAGATTTAAAAATTCATCACAGCAAGGGGATCTTGGCAGCAGAAAAATTGCTCATGCTGAGATAATGTGCAGTATCCAAAAGAGAGTCCTTACATTCTGCACTGCCTTCAAGCAAGACCAATCAACTGTTTCTAGACAATTAGGAAGACATGTTAACCAGATTAACCTCTAAATTGCAGCTCACTAGCAAGCAAGGGCACTACTTCAGTATCTTGATTGGCTTTGGGAGCCTCCATCTGCACATTTCCAGCTATGGGAATCCAGAGAAGATCATACCAAGACTGGTAGGTCTGTGGCTTTGTTTCTGTCTTGTAAGTCTGTGTTAAGTGACACAGATGGTCAGGAACATTATCGTGGAAAGCTGATTACCAATCTAACCAGGACAGGAAGAGCAGCATTTTGTAGACTTTGTTTTATATATCTCTATATAAAACTCCTCACCTGACAGTTCCGAGCTGAAGAAAGGAATGCAAATCTAAAGTGCCATTTGCCCTTGTGTGACTTTTTTCCCTGAGAACTGCAGGGAGTAGTATTTTACTTGCTAAGTGCCATTGTTATTAGAAGAGTTCTCATCCATCTGCTATTGTTTTTTACATATGATGGTATATAGATGATGTCCCAAAGTTCAGAAAATCCACTATGGGTTAGAATTTGGGTAGAAGTATAGGTTACAAGCGATTAAGAAAATAATTATTATCTGAATAATTTCAAAAAAAAAAAAAGGTTGCATTTAGTTTATCTTGAGGGTGAAGAAAATGGGGAGGGGAGGAGCAGCCACTCTTTTCAGAAGTAGAAACTTTTTTTTACTATTTTTACATTGGAAATAAACCCCAATTAACTACTTGCAGTTGTTCTGGGACAGCAGCCTCTTTATACTTTAAGAAATATGAAGTAAAAAATGGTTAAATTTTCAAATTTAGAAAGTAATTGTTTCAAAATTATGTTTAATTTTACCAGGATTTTTCTCAACTTCCAGACTCTACCTGCTTCCCTATTTGTGTTCAATATCTTGCCTTATTTCAGTAGGACTGAGATTGTTTTTAGCTCCTTTAGTTCACATGAGGCTATTGGTTTTTAATTTGAAATGAAGATGATATCTGCCTGCAATGGTTTTTATGTTCTGGGTAGTTCAGTGCTTTTTGAATGTTTGTTGGTAAAGGTTGGTTTCATTTTGTTTTGTTTCTGGATCAGTTACCCACTCATTTATCTTTTCTTCAAGAAGCTCCACTGGTCTTTGTAGTTTGCTGTGTTTTCATGAGGATGAAGCAATGAATTTTATGTACGGTAACCTTTGATATTTTTTTATTTTTGATATTTGATTTTTATTTTGTGCCTTTATATATTAGGAATGATTTCTTTCACTTAGTGCAGTGAAATATTTCAGCTTGTGACAGCCTTACTAGATCAGAATTTGATCATATCTTTAAATCCATAATCAGGATTTAAAGTCATTTGAACAAGGGAGAGCACAAAAGACACAATCACATCATTAATAATAAATAGGCTTACCCACAGTAAGGACTACTCCATTAAGTAGCTCCATAGAAATAAGGATCATATAGTCACCGAGGAAATTATAAAAACTTAAATTATGTCCTGTTTAGGTATGAATAGTGGTCCCAGTATCTCTTTCTTCTATGACTGGTTATTAGTAAGAAAATCGATTTTTTTTTCCTGTGCAGATTCCCTGTTGAATATTTAAGGCTGTAAATGAGCTAAGGCTCAGTTGGTTTGATTCAGTGCACACTGTTGTTGTATTAAGACCACATAAGTCTAAAAGGTTTAACTCCTGTCTCTTAGGAGATCAGTAGTTTCTCCCCTCTATTATCAGCATTGAAGAGAGTATACACACCTGCACTAACATGCTGAATAGCATGACTTCACAGACAACACAATGGTTAAAAGTGAAGTGAGAGCAGTCAGCATTTCCCTTTTCACTCCTGATTTCTCCATGACAAGCACAGAAGCATCACACCACATTTCTAAAGAAAAGGATCAAAGCACAGTGTTCAGGAGTTTGGGGACAGATTTGCTTGACATAACCAGAGAGATACCATTCTGGAGGGGAAGTGCTCTGAAAACTGTTGACTTAGACGTTCAATTTGTGTTCTGCATCCAGCCCTGGCACACCATTTGGGGATTTCCTTGTGTGCAATTTCGCTAGGACCAGTGGGGGAAAGTTTTAAATCAAATCAATGGTAGAATCTAAGTTAAGTCTGGGTTTTGGATAGATTCCTTTATGTAGTCTATTTCAAAGCAAGTCTTCACAACTATGTGGTGAGCATTTAGGTATTCAAGGTTGTGACTCACCAGGCTCAGCAAATAATATGCAATCTAAGCAATAATTGGGATTTTAGAGGGGAAGACAGGAAAATCTCATTCGTCCAGTCTTCTCCCCTTTTATCCACTGAATGCCATTTTATAGATGTAAGTGCTTTTCAGAATTTAGGCAGACTGAAGTTTAAATAAGGTCAGCTTGTTCAGTTTTCTCCTTAAATTCCTGGCAATACTTTGTATTGCTAGAGGCACGATGAAGGGCCTTATTATTCCCTTGACAGGTAATTTTCATGCAGAGGAATGGAAATTACAAGTTTGAACTAATGATGTTTTCTCTCATTTCTCCATTGGAGATTTTTCCTCCCATAAAATAGGCTAAGAATTCAGCATTTTATATACACAAATTGTCACGATCTAGGGAGGTCAAGGTCATGAGCATAGAATAAGGTTCCTTATAGTACAACTACCCACTTCCTCTTCTTCACTTGTTTTATATCTTTTGTAGTGGCTGCCCTAATGTTATTCCTAAAAGCCACTACAAATATGGAGAGGGGAAAATGGGAGTGATACTCTGTTCTATTATGGAGAAAAGACGAAGGAATCTCTAGAGCACTTAACTCCCAAACGTGCTTTGAAAATACTTTCCATTTAGTGAGGCAAGTCCCTTTCATGGTCACTAAGCGCGACTCCTTCCTTAGGATGTGGATGTCTCAGGGTGAAAGAACAGGTGCCTGTTCTTTCCATAGTGGGAAGAGCATCTTCATCAGTGGGACTAGGACGTTGCATTAACCTACATATTCTTACAGTGACCCTGTGTATGCTTTTTGCCTTCTCTTAAATTAAACAAAATATTCAGCTGAGGTCTGATTTATGGTTGATATGCAGAGACAGTTCTTTGAGAAAAAGAGAAAGAACACTTGTGATCAGTATGTGGGCTGCAGATACATGTTAGTTATCATTTGTATTTTCAAATTTACACTAATTTTTCAGTAGCTTTTTCCTTCAGTAGCAAACATGTGAAACTGCTATGTATGAATCCTACTATAGATACATATTTTAGGATTTTATCAAATGAAAATTTTGTATGAATGCTATAATACTTTTACATAGGTTGTGTTTGGTCAGCTCATTGTGTTTGCAATAGAAGTAATGTGTCACCCTTAGCTTCAGTATAAAATTACCCAATATTGAAATTCCTTAAAACATGTACTTTTATAGAATTACTGGGATTGAGTATGTAATTTCACAATGGGCATGCTAAGTAAATTAAGCTATTACTTAAGGATTTTTCTAAAACTCATCTTAAAACCTTTCCTACAAATGCTGTTCAGGAGGACATGTTTTGCAAAAATAGATAAATAATCTTACTTTATGGCCACACTTTTGACATTCTGGGAAAGAAAAATTTCAGCTAATTAATTGTGGGAAGCCAAAGATTAAGAAGGCTTTTAGATACAGATATATCAGTAACTAAGACAAGAGAGCATCCATCTAGAGCTGTTCAAGATCTATCCTTGGGCATTGAGTATGTTCACTGTAAATGCTGACTTAACCTCTCTGGAAAACTGAACCTGAGAGAAAGCAGAATATAAACTACAGTCTCACATGCTTTCTAATGGCATATGTTACTTTCCCTTATATCTATGGGGAACTGGAATGTTCTCTTACTAAGTGCGCATTGTGTATGGGTCGGGAAAGCAGCCACTCTTAATTTCTAAAATAGTCTAAATATGGTTGTGCTTTTAAAAAAACTGTAAAAGTTGAATCAAATTGAAAAAAAAAATGTTCCCAAAGTCACCATAATTTTATGCTCAGATGTTCTGCTCTTTCCCTGAGTGCGCACATGCACAGGTCCTAGAGCTGGCAGGGCTACAAAATACCAGAAGCTGTGTCCCTCAAAGCAGACATTTTTCCTACTGTCCTGACATCAGTTTTCTGGAGGTGATTCAGGTTCATTAAACCACTGATATTGAAACAAGTAGATAAAGAAGTAAAATTGTAATCCAGCAACACTCCTCTGACCGCAAACCTACAGATACAGTGCCAGAAAATAAACGGCATCAGTTATTAATTACAAGTTTTGCTGGAATTCATGGAATCTGGAAACAGTGTTGAGGTGGACAGGGGGGTAAGTGCTGATGAATTTCACGATAATAGGACAAATTTAGCTTTCAGACATATCTACTGCACCTTAACTCTGATTTGTCTCTAGATCATGCAAAGAGGACAATTTCAGGGACTACAGTGTATGCCCAACTCTCATAAATCAATATACTGCCCATTGAGCGTTGGAGCTTTCCTGATTTAGATGAAGAGCAGATCTACTCCTATATTAGCTGTGCTTCCTTAAAAGCAAAGTTTTGCCAAGATACAGCTGAACTTTCTAAAATCCCACAGAGTGCAAATGAATCAGTTGAGAAGGATATGAAGCTAGAATCATTTGAAGTGTTCACAGACCAGAAATCTGTATTGGAGAAATATTTTACAGGCTGTATTGATGTACATTTCATTCCTGGGTAGAGATTAATATCACTGTATTTATCTCATAAAGCCATAAACGATTTTGAATCCTGGTTGTGTTTAAAAAAAATTCATTTTCTTCTACAAAACCATTTGAAATGGTAATGGAAAAAATTGCTCTAATTAAAGGTCTCTTGGATCAAAAGGTGAGATGAGCTAAAGATACACAGAAATTAAAAACTGCTAGTGTGCAGAATAATGTTACAAGTAGCACTTTAAAAGATGGAAATGGAGCATCATAAATCTATTTTTATGACTGACAGATGTTGATCATGATTTCTAATAACTTCAAATACACTTCCTTTTAATAAATAATTGATTTTTTCCCCTCCAGAAATTGTTATGACACTCTCACCTAAAGTAACAATAGACAATGTAATTAGTACTAAGGGCTCATCTATTCAGACCCTTGGCTGATTGCATGTGATGGTGGAGGTATGTCTGCCCATTTGTGCGATCTTACACATCAAGGGGAAATAATGCCATTTCAGTGCTATGTGTTCTCAAGAGGTAGAAATGAGAGTGGAAAAGAAAGACCAGCAGTTTATTCTTTTGCGATGAGGTCCTTGGTGCAAACACATGGGAAAATGTTAGTTTAAACCAGGTGTGTTACAAGTGTGTGTTATGTGAGAGTCCTTATGGATTATTCTCGCATTACTTAGATGCTTAAATGCTAAATACTTAAATGATGAAAACTTTGTAACCTCAGCCCTTCTAAGTGACATACAGATGTTACCAGGCATACACTCTGTGCTCATGCAAGTGGAGGGATTAGAGATAATCCCTGATGTGAATTGCCATTAATTCATTCAGGATTTTGGAAATGAGGTTAATTTCATTTAATTTCCCCTTGCGCTGGATTACAGGTAAAGAAGGAATGCTGTATGGTGGCCAATGGAATGGTTAACTTAAATGTCTGAAACACACACATATGTACTAAACAAGCAGTTACCTACTGGAGCTGTTATCATTTACTATCTATGCTAACAGAAGGGTGTGCATTTAATTTAAAATTCTTTAAAAATCACTTTAAATTAATGCAGTTACCTAAGAAGAAATTGTACATTGCTTGCATCTTAATGAGGGACAACTGAAATTTCTAACTACTGAATTTCTGTTTAATTGATGGGTATCTGGGTGATTAGCTTTCAGAGATATAGTGCAGTTGTTATGATTCTGATTGCCTTGAGGCAGAGGATGCATGATCTTCAGATTCTGTTTAATGAATGTAGAAAAGTACATTGCTTAAAGCCTCCATAACTAAATAAAGGCTGGAGTGCCTGTGCTATTCGTTTAAGAAGGAATAATTATGCCAATTTCTTCCTGTAGAGCTTCTTAAAAATCACTCTTTGGCAATTTATTGTTTAGAAAACTAATGAGCAATTTTATGAATTTAGAGTATTCTCCCGGAGAACTGCTGCTCCTAACTTACTTTGTTTTTCTCAAGGTAAAAATGTTTGTATTATCATTAGTTTCAGCTCCCTTTATCAGAGAAAGGAGACGTGTTTTCTAACTTTATAGCTGACAAACTGCCTATCTCAATCTTTGTTTTCTGTGGTTTTCAGCTACAACTACAGTGGAATGTTGGTTTTTTGTTGCTGGGAAGAGAAAGTAACAAATAAAGCTATCCTTCTTTTCCTTGTTGCCTAAATCAGCTTGAAAACTGTTAGAAGGTGACTCTGGCTAACGGCAACTAATACAGTCCCTGTTGATGTATGGTTGCCAACGAGCCCTCTTCTAGCATACCACTGACTGCTGTTTCCAGAGGCTGGGCAGGGGAATTGAAACCCTAAAGCATGTGAAAGCATGTATGCTGCATTATTTTCCCAGCTGGAGTGCAGAGTGCTGCTTTTCCCTTCTTCTCCACCTACTATTTTAAGTGTAAATCAGCATTTTGGGATATTTAAAGTAATGATTAAGACTCCTTACTTAACATTTTCTTCAGTTTCACTGGATTGGATTTGAAGGGTGGCAATCTTGACAAGCTGAACATCAGAGAGAATTTTTTTTATGGTGTATCCTTGTTGCTTTTTTATAGGGTAGAGAAGGTTGTTCCCACCTGCTTTGAGCTCTGCTATTATGGCAAGTTAATGTCTCCACAGATGAAAGAAAGACTTGTTTCAATAACTAGTGTTTGGGTGAAATATGCAGTTCTGACCAGGAAAAATAGGTATAGGTTTGTTTATATCTAAACAAAAAGCTATAAATATGGAAACAGCAGGACAGAATGAAAAATAACAAGAAGTTCTTACTTCTGATGTCGGTTTTTGTGACCAGGAATCAAAAGCTAAAGCGAGATTCAAAACACTTGCAAGCTACAGGGGAAAAGTAAGTTTTAACATGGGTGTAAACTTTTATGTTATAAGATATAACCAAATTCTAGCTTAAATTAGGAAGAATAGATTAGTGGGGGTTTTGTCCCTTCTGTTGAGGCATCTGCTGTTGAAAAGAGAGGTTACTGGGATAGGCAGACCTCAAAACTACCCTGAGGTAGTTGCCAGAACACCATTAAGAATGTTCTTAAAATAAACAGATTAGGATGAGGAAAAAAAAACAACAACAACCAAACAAACAAACAAAAAAACCCCCCAAATACAAACAAACAAACAAAAAAAACCCAAATAAACATAAACCACATACTGGGCAAAGACATCAAATATGGGAAAAGTTTCCTCACTTTGTCCTGAATTTCTTTTATGTCAGTCTGGAAGAATGGTAACTTTAACTTCCTATACAGGTTGAAAAGCCCCAGAGAAATTTGAACTTGCTGGGTAATCTGATCCTTAAAGTTAATATCTAAAAAAATCTCTAATAAATTCAGATAAAGACCAACAGGAAAACAGAGCAATCTTCTGGCTTTAGTTCTGCTTTCCAGAATTTGTCTTTGTTGCATTGTCACAGCTCTCTGGGTTATCTCAATCCTGGGGTTTAGCCTGAGGCTCTTTTGGTGGAAGGAAGCCTAACCTAAGCTCTTGTCATATTAATCTTTGAGCAAAAGCAATATTAAATTCCATATGTATATATTTTCACAACACTTATCTGTCATGAGGAGAAGAAACGTGTCTGGGTAGCCGTGCCTGTGTTCTGATCAGCAAAGATCTTTTTCAAAAGAAAGATACAAAAAAGGGAAGGATTGGTTTGCGAGTAAAGTACTAGTGCATCTTGCATGAACCCATGGTTCTGTAATACATTTTCTGCATAGGTCTAAGAAAACTGTTACAGTTTCTGAACTGGCTACACCTCAAGACACACACAGACTGCTTAGGGCAGGAAGCAATTTCTTTTCTACCTACTTTTTTATCCACCTTTCATAGCCTGAGTTAGGGTCTGTCTCTTTCAAGCATCTGCACAGAACCTAGCAAAACAGTCACAGGGATTGCTCTGTTCTGTTTTATACCTAGAAATAATGTAATCTAAATATTGTAAAAAAAAAAAAAAAAAAAAAAAAAAAAGGGAGAGGGAGAAAAAAAAAGAGAGAGTAAGGTTAAGAACTCCTTTGCCTGTCAGCCTGTCCTTAGAAATAAATAGCAAAAATAGGAAGACAAAAGCAGGAGACATCTTTACCCTGTAAAGAACCTGTGAAAACACCAGCCAGTTTTCACAGTATTTCATTTAGCTCTCAGCTGTCTAGGGCAAGGCTTCTTTTGAGACGACTTTGCTGGATTTTGCTGTACTGGAATAGTGGATGGAAAATTCCTCCTATTGACAATGCAGTTTATCATCTTCGCTTGTTTATCCAACTAAAGCAAGGAAAAACACAGTCTTAGTTAATACTTACCTCATTTTCTACTATCTCTGATGCAAAGGGAGAGTAGTTAAATGAGTGAAGTGTGGTCTTGTGGGCAACTTGTTTTCATACAGAACACACCAAGATTTGAAGCCAAAAGCTCCTCCCCACTAGCAAGCTGATGCCGATACAGCTATGAAACACTGCCTGTACTGGTATGATTCTGTAACAGCCTTGTTCTGTGGTAGTCCTGGGCCACCGCCTCCACGAATAGCAGAGACACATCTGCTTTTGGTTGTCAGTAGTGCCAAGACCACCATTAGCTCGGCTAGACCAAGACCTCCATCACTGAATCAAGGTTGGATTCTTTTATAAATACTGTAAGACGAAATACTGAAGAAACACAAATAATATTGAGTGAGAGAAAACATACATCCAAAATGTTGATTAAAATTTTTATATATGCGGATGAAAAAGAATGCATATTTTATATAAGCATACATGTATGCAAATAGACTTTATATACAAACGTGTCTATTTGAGCAAAAGTAAACATCTAAACAGGAAACAACTTTCTAATTTCTGTGGTTTTTTTTATCAGGATTCAGAAATCAAAAATCTTAACATATATAATATACGCATTCAGCTGTCAAGAAGTGGTACAAAGTTGACACAACTCTCACCACCAGTCCTTTAGAAGTTTCTCCTTATGTATTACTGATACAGCATCACCAAAGATGTAAACTTATGGTGCTGACAGCTGACTACATTTATTATAGTTTCTGACACTTTAGTTCTGATAGAACTTGGAAATTATGAAATAAAACTTTCCTGAACTCTCCATGAACAAGGACAGCGTTATGGACTGTGAGCTGGCTTTAGATCTTATTCATGGATATTTGCTGAAATATTCTGAAGTAGAAAATCCCCACGTATTTTAATACAGCACACAGTACTGTTCTCTACACAGTTTGTTTTGAGGATGACTGCAGACATGACTGTTGTTTATGTTCTGCAAAAATAAAGCAAAGGTGGGATTTTTATATTCATATAAAGCAAACATATAATAAATTGATGACTTTTCCAGTTGAATTTCCCATGAGAATTAGGAAATTGGAGCATCATCTTTATGTCTTTTTTTATGTACACATAGAGATTAAGCACTTCTCCCATCAGTTTGCTGCTTCTCTTCTCCCAGCTACTCAAAGGAAAACCTCTATTTTCCTTGTTGAAGAAGAACTAAATAGGGACATTCACCTCTGCCTATTAGTCAGCAATATAGGGTATAGTTGTATATATAAAGCAGAGGCACATCTCAGGAGAGACAGTTCCACAGTGTTAGGGAAGCACATGCCTAGACGTTGGCTGTGAATAATGAGAATAATAAGACTGGAGGGAAAAGTAGAGGGTTGGTGGCCAGGAGAACCATTGCTAAACTTTTCCTTCGAAAAAGCCAATTCCGTCTTCTCTACTGGGTCTCCTGATGGAAGAGTAAAGTCTCCCTCTTCTGTCAGATATTGTACCACCATGCTAGTAAGAAACACAGCCAATGAAGAAGGAAAAACCTCGTCGGGGAGAGCCCAAAGAGCCATACTTGAAAATAGGTTTCAAGCCAGACAAAAATTTAGTCCATGTGCATGTGAAAAAACAGGGAGATAACAGTGCATGCAATCTCCATCTCTAGCTCAAACAAACATCCCTTAAACAAACAAGTGGGTCCCTTAGGAGGCCATCCTTCATAGCCATTTTCCAGGTGTGTCCTTCTATTTTGCTTCAAAGAGTACCTTACCTGTGTTAGCATTTATGTCTGCTTTTGCAGCTCAGTCGGTGCCAAGTGCTTCAGGTCTTCCAGCCAATTGTGTATTATTCCAGTCTGGTAACAATGTTCCTCTCCTGTGGCTTTTGTTTAAACCTACTCCATCACATACCACAGAGAGCCCAGTTGTGAGGGGAACAGCTGAGAAATGTTACTGGTAAACTGCTTGGCTCAGTATAGAGACTGGAGAGAGATGCTCTCAAAACCAGCCCTGATATTTTAATTGTAATTGAAAGATTTGCAAAGAGGGGTAGAGAAATTTACTCCTCCTCACCTGTAATTGAAAATGTAAATAGTAATTAGCTGGTGCTGATTTCCCAAAGGTAAATGTTTGCCTACCTGTGATACTGTGTGTGGCTGATACAGCCAGCAGAAAGAGAGGCAAGGTACAGCCTCAGGCAACCTACCAATGCAGCTCATCAGATGGTGCTCATTGGAGGCTGGTGCAGAGAAATCTTAATTAATATTCTTAGAAATTATAAACAGTGAGGCCAACAGGTGAAATTTCAGAACCTTCAGTGAGTTTTGGAAAGCTGCTAGCCTTATTTATTCAGAAAACTGTTTTAAGAGGCTTTCACGAGAAGGTGGTTCAGAGCATTCCATCCAGCCTAGTAATCTGTCTCCAGCAGCAGGCAGTGGCTGGTGCTGAAGAGTTTTCTCTCACAAGAACTGCATCTGTCCTTCAGAGTCATGCAGCACAGATATTACCCCTTAGTGCTCAGGTAAGGAGACAGGATGACGACCGTCAGGTATGCTTGCTATCTGAAATTGAATTTCCCAGTTCTGGATTACTGAGAGATCCTTATTTGCTTGTGGATGTTTAGAGAGAAAGTCCATGAAGACTTTCAGCATCTGCTCTTAGCTAGAAGGGTGTAGATCTTGTATTCAAATAAGCAAGCAATTTGAGAGATTATTATAATTTCAGCATTATTCAGAAGTTATAAATTTCTGAAGAATTCAGCTAGCCAATGTTCAACACCTGGTGTTATTTCCAGAAGGAGTAAATTACTATTCTTGAAATATAAAGCCTCCAGCCGTCTAAAACCAAACATCATGCTGGTGCCATAAATTTGCAGTCTGCAGCTGGGACTCATAGAACCACAGTTAGCAAATTCAGAAGGTAAGAGCAGACTGTGTCAGAAGTCTGCTGTCACAACTTCAACTTATTCCCAGGCTCTTTCTTTTTCAGGATTCTGCTGATGTGACTGAAGTATTTTGGCATGGGGAGGGTGTCAAGAAAGAGGGGGGTGACGAGTGATAGGGTATGATGGATTCTAGGCTCTGCTTGCATTTGACTGAATGGAACAGTTATCCCCAGATATGCACACACTTCACCCTTCAGGTGCTGCAATTATAAAATATGAGTAAGTCTGGATTAAACTGGGTTAGCAGTAAAAAAATAAAAGAACTTTTGAGCTGAGCACACAAGCATCACACAGCCTTCTACCTCTCTAGTGTTTAGCAGCTGTTTATTGGAAATAATTCCATGCTCAAGGTTAAGATTCCATTTAATGACAACAAAAAGTAGAAAATGTGAACTCTGGCCACAGGAGATCTGAGGATAAACTTCAGTGCAAGAGCTAGATTTCCACCCCCCCATCTCCTTCACAGTAGCTAACCAATACTGCTTACTTTCCTTTCAGTTCTTTATAGGATACACTGTGATGGATAACACATCTACTTAAATAGTAGCACAGCAAAATGGTGATTCAATATTTATTAAAATTGCATTGAAAACTATGCTATGATTGCTACTGGATATATCTAAGAGTATATAAAATTATAAATATCTTGGTCCATAAATATTTATCTGGGGGAAAAATCCTCACAACAGAAGTCTGTTTAATCTGGCAGATATGCATAGCAAGATGCATTCCTGCAAAAATTCAGATACTGCACTTTTTTTTCTTTTTTTTCTTTTTTTTTAAACAGAGGGTGTAGTTAATCATTAGAATAATTTGTCCAGGGGGTATTCTGGTTTCTCTGTCCCTTGGAGTTTTAAAGTCAAGATTAAAATGTCTTAAAATGTCAACCTAAAAAATTTGTTGTACTGAACCAGAAGTTATTGGACTTGATGCCACAATTAGTAGGTAAACATCTCTGACTGCAATAAACAAGAAATTTGGCCATAAAACCCTATGTCTTTCTTTCAACTATGCCACATTTGGCTTTATGGTGTCAGTCAGAGTGAGCTTCTAAGGACTCAAGAGATACTTGAAAAGAGTTAATGTTGTGTCCTAGAGTTCGTCTGAGATAAGGACTGGATAAAGTGCTGGACAATATGCTCTAGCTGTCACTGCTCTGAGTGGTGGGGTTGGGCTAGAAAATTTCCACAGATCCCTTCCTACTTCAGGTATTCTGCAGTTCTGTAGTACAGTACATTTTTATCTAAGCTGAAGTAGTAGTTAACCTTTGGAACCAGCAGACCTCTCCTCATGGAACTGGGGATGCAGTAAAAGTCTTTCTTTAATAAGAACTCTCAGACCCTTCTCAAACTGTTTTCCAGACTGCAGTCTGACAGCCGTGGTAATAATCTATGATGTCATTAAGTGGCAAAATACACCTTCTGTCTATCTAATTCTGTTAATTATTCATTCTCTAGCCTTTTTTAGTTACTAAAGAATGTAACTTCCTCCCCACGCCTGACAAGTAGATAGATATGGGAATAAACCTTCTAGTAAAATGGTGGAACAGCTCAGATGAGAAGGTAATAATAGAGGTCTTATCCATCCCTGCTAGAGACTTAATAAAAGTCTTATCTGGTCAACTGATACTGCTTCAGTCAGTTTGTGGGTTTGGGTACCGTTGGTATGAGGCAGTAATTTTGTCTCCCACAGGGAAGCAATGTGAGCTATGCAGAACTTGTCACCAGGCTTTCGGACTGCTGTGTGGTGGTGTGTCTCCCCTTGAGAGAGGAGACAGGTGTATTGCCCAGTGAGTGTTACAGCTGCAGACAGCAGCATATGGTCTAGCTAAATGATGTTTAAAAACCTTGGAAGGCCCCCCTGAAGCCAAAATGCAGAGGACCTTACGCCTAATTGCTCTCCAAACTACTTGGCTGCCTTGCTGGGGTGGGACTCCCAGCAAGCAGATGGAAGCAGATGATTTTCCCATGACAGTTATCTAGAATGTTAGAATTGAAGTTCATTTAATTGTGCAGTGGTTTACTGAAGGCAGTCTCCAATGATATATTGGTATCACAGCATTCCCTTTTCATCTTTGTCTCTCAGGTAACAGTTCTTCTAGATTCTAGGCCCCTTAAATAAATGACATCATCTTTATAATTCTTGGCTGTACCCTAGAAAGAGGTAGGAACAGGCGTATGCCTGACGCAATACTTTTTAAGCCACAGGTATCGTTACCAGGCAACCATCCCATGTAGCTTTGGCAGAACACAAACTTCTTCAGCCACTAACCCTTCAAACGCCTGAACCAAGATGTGTCAGCAGAAAGCATCAGAGATCTAGCAATGTAGCAACAAAGATTTTCAAAATCAACAAATGATTAAGGATAATTGTGATACATTAGAACTGCTGTTACCATGCACATTTTCTGAAATATTGCCACAAATGCATCATGTTTACTTCCATGTGAAGGTCAATTGTATCTGTTGCTGAGGGGACCTATCCCAATATCTCAGGTTATCAGTAATTTTTATTATGGCAGTTTCACTGCACTCTATATGCAATTGAAAAAATATTCGCAGCTTCCAGCCCTGAGGAGAACGGAGAAATGAGAGACTTGCCAGGTCCAACCAAATTCTTTCCTGTCAAGCACTACAGGTAGTAATTGGTGTAAGCAGAAAGCTGGTATTAAATTATCTTACCTTACAGAGGCATTACTAAAAGGTCATCCTTTTCGCAGCCACTAGAATAAAATCTGTGTACTTTGCTCCGCTTCTAGATGTGTGACTGTTAGGCTTTTGAAGTCTATGCTGCTAAACGGGTAAGCAAAGATGAATGATCAATAAGTTTAACCTATTGCAGCTCAGCTGGCTACAGTCTGTTGACATCTGCTTAAAACTTGTTTGTAGGGTATCCTTATATATGCCCAGTGGATTAAAGTAACAGAAAACAAGTAGGTGGAGAAACAAGTCACAGTTCATGGGTATAGGTAGAGTGATGTTCCTACTGGAGGACATGAACATCAGCCAAAATAGGCCAGTCAGGTAAGACATTTCAAAATGGGTCCCCACTACCTGAAAAGAAGTAATTTCCATCTAATCATCTCTCCCTTTGCTTCTCTGCTGGTCAAAGGAGTTGACATTCTACAGGAGCACAGCTTGTTCCTCACATGAAAAGGTCTTAAAGTCCATCAAACCTCCTCTTAGTCCATAAATAGAAACAGGAGTGAGAGACCTTTGAAAATGTGAACGTAGCTATGTATAGTTAAATCCATCAGGTTAAAAAAAAAAAAAAAAAAAGTGTTGAAACCAGCAGGCAGATGATGAAGCTAGTGGTACTCAAGGTCATCTATTCACTCAATACTGATATCTGTTTTGCAAATGTAAATGTTATGAAGTGAATCTATAAATTATAGCATGCAGAATCTTGCATATGCAGAGGCCAAGTTTGTCCTTTCACATGCAAATAAATATCCAAGAGCCAAGAGCAGCAGTGCCCGAGGTCCATTTGACAGCTATGTTGATTAAACAGGGTTGACGGGTCCAGTCCCTCAGATGTTACAGATGCAGCATTCAAAAGTGTTTGAAGGCTTCACAGCACATTGAAAAAACCAGAAGATTAATGTTGACCCAATGAATGTCTCAAAGGCAAAAATTTCTCTTTCTCTTTGATTTCTTGAAGCTGATTCCAGGTAAAAAGTTTATAAGAAATAACCCTAGACTGCAAAATGAGCGAGTTCTTACTAAGAAAGACGTCTGAAATACGTTGATAAATTTTGTCCTTTATATTTTGTAGGGAGAATGAATCATTAAGTCATTCTATTTTGATCCTTTACACAAAATTTCTTTGAATGGCCTTTCAGCGAATCCAAAAGGGCAGGAAGAAAACTCTGTATGTTTTTTCCTTCAGCATTTTTATACTTCTAGGGCCTCTGTCCTGTCACGATGTGTCATGTCTTAATGTGTGATTTACACTGGATTTGTGGACCCTGGCTTTTGGAGACTTCATTGTACCACTTTTTATTGTTTGTTAGTAAACATTTAAAATGAAATCAATGAAACTGTATAAAAAAACGTGATTAAAAGGAGTGTCCTACTTTTTCAGTATCCTACAACTACAGGCTCACATAATGATAAAAGTATTGATGCAGGTGTCTCCTGAAACTTTCTGCAGTGCTTTCAATCTACACATGACATATGTATTCCCATGTTTTATTTAAAATCTTGCATATTTAGGAATCTCTTTTCTTGGTGATATGCCAGGGTCTTCTGTTGCCAAGACAAACAAAACAAATGACAAAATTGTCTAATTCTTTTCTATTTCCTTCTAGTACAAAAGAGACCATTGCAGTCTGTCTTGTTCACATAACAGGGCTGTAGGTTTTGTCTCCAAATTCTATTCTGAATGCATTATTTTCAATATGAGTCTACACGCAGAAATACTTGCTTCTAAGAGTTCTTCCTCTGGCATTCAAATTAATACAAAATGTTTTTTAAAGGTGGACCACTGACAAGTTTAGTGTTTCTTTGAAGAATTGTCTTGTTTTAAAATGATTTATGGTAGCACTGATGCCTGCTAATCTGGACACTGTGCTGTTCCTGCTCGTTATTGCAAACAGGGCCATAAAACTCAGCTAATAAAATGTTCTGCTGCACAGATGAAATATTGTGAATGTCTATTCTTTCTTTCCTTTTTTTTTT
>VXBW01004606.1:765284-809568 GCA_013400375.1 Thinocorus orbignyianus
CCCCTGGCAGTCTGTCAATCCTAAAATTACACAGCATGCTTGCTTGTCTCTGCTGTTAATTTTCTCCTTTTAAAAAGAATTGGTGTCCCTCAAATTCAGATCAAATGCTTTTTTTCTTTTGCCTCATAATTTTAGTAATTTCTCCTGATCTAGTATTAACATATTGTAATACACAATCATTCATTGCATCTTGTGGCTACATGTAGAAGTAAAATTTTGAAGTAAAATAAGAATCCTTCTGCAGATAATGGGAACCAGATTACAGTATCGGGCCCTAGTGTCCTAAAAAATTTACAAATTGGTAATTTTTAATTTCTGAGTTTAACTGATACCTGCATGACTTTATTTTAGCAGGGTGTAAGGTGAATATGCATGGAGATTGCATTTACCCTGCAGTATCTGAATTGAATTTTTTCCAGCCAAGAACAAATTTCACAGGTAGATAAAAGTAATTTTTCCTGAATTTAGTATACAGAAAGTACTACTAATAATGTAATATTCAGAGATCCTAATAATATTAGGTCTTTGTTATACTCTTCCATAAATGCATGGACATTATTAGTTGGAAAATCTTTTAAAATTGAAAACATTTTTCCATTTACATATTATGGGAAAGGAATTTAAAGATTTTATTTTATTTTCACTTTTTTTTTTGTTAAAATTGTGTGCAACCACATTGCATATGAATAAAGGCTTTGGTCAAATTAACAAGAATTTGCTTATTTTTATAGAGTCCTCTTCAGTTCAAGTTGGGCATATCCAGAAATGGTGTGATAGCTTTCCCCGGGGATGAGGACACAACTTACATCAGTCTCCAAGTCTTTCTGTGCAACTGTATATTTAACATTTTTTTTCCCCTGGAAATTAAATACAAAAAAGTAACCAATTACCATGGAATGACAGTGTCCACTCATCACTGTTATGCCATCCAACATCTCAGCTCGTTGTGGACAACGGAAAGGTAATCTCATGTATCACTTTCTGTTTCCTTTAAGGATACACATTTTATAGCTTGTCAAGTATAATAAAGATATGATGCGCAATAGTCTTCTTTCTTTGTGAATAAAAATGTCTTATAATAAAATAGACTGGCAGAGTTCCATTAACCAGAGCATTTTCACAAGTAACTTACTTCATTTAAAAATGAAAGAAGTGGAGGAGGAAAAAGTGTCAGCTTGTCTTTGAAACCAGGAATGTGTAAGGTCTCATGATACAATTTATATATTTTTATAATTTAAAGCAACACTACATCATTATTTACCTAATTTGTATTTTAGATGTTTTTTTGTTAATTAATTTTTTAAGTTTCTATGGCATGCATGGCTCTATAAAGAGCATTAAAATATGGTTATCTCTGTAGTTACCAGTCATCTGTCAGGTATAGCAAAGCAAACTTCCTAAAGAGCTCCATCTCCAGACAGTCTATGCTCTGCACAGCTTTCATCTTCCAGCAAAACTCAGAATAAGATAAAATACATGTCTGTCACTTTAAGCAAAGGGGAAATTTAATTACATCAAGTATGCATTTCTATACTGTCTTGTTTCATCACAGGAGGTGATGAAACCAACGTCTGATGGTTTATTTGCCTTTACCCAATTCTGATTGAATTAGAAGAATATAGAGATAAAAAACACAGTGCAGTGTTTTAGGAGTCTCTTACATGATGGGGAAAACTATGTCCTCTGTCTTCCTGTTTTATTAGCCTCAAGATAGGAACTCTTGTAATGAAGATTATCCTTTTCAGAAGAACTAACCTGTATGAATACCCTGATACTCGACTTTTTACATTTTATCAAATCACTAACCATGGGAATCGAGTAGTTTGAGTCTTCTGATTAATTCAACTGCTTCTTTCTAACACTCCTTTTTCTCTCTTTGTTGTTTTTGGGTTTTTTGTTTGTTTGGCTGGTATTTTTTTTTTTAATTTTATTTTATTTTTATTTATTTATTATTTTTATTTTTAAGTTTTGTTGTTGTTGTTTGGGGGTTTTTTGTTTTGTTTTGTTTTTTTTCCTACTGCCACTCTCAGTCTTTAGGCACTCGCACGGGAAAATTACCACAAAGTAGTAATAAACAGAGACGGAAGTGCCTCATGTTTCTGCAGGTTATCTTTGTCTTTGCAAAAGATGTTTTTTACCATTCTTGCAAGCATAATTCGTGAATGTTTTTAGGCTTGAAACTGGCTATACTAAGTGCTTGTTGGTTTCTCAAAATAAGCCTTTAAAAATAACAATCATTGGTGAGAAAATTACTTTGATATATAAGTATTAGAAAGGCAAAAATACCAACCTGCTTTTTATTCTCTAAAAGAAAACCACATAACTTCACAGCTGCTTAAAACACTCATAATACTGTATGAAGTTTCAGTGACACAAAATTAACAGAAACATCCAAGTGGATTTCACAACATGTTCATCATCCATTGTATAATTATCAAACAAAACATTTAATATGAAAACATGTGAATGTATAATTGCAGGAGCACCTCAAGCACTCTGATTCACTAGTGTGTCAGAGAAGCAGTATGGTTCAATGGATATGACATTAAATCGGTTATTATGAGAACCAGGTAATTTTCTCAGCTTTGTCTGCAGTGAATTTTAGACACTTCATGTTTGAGGTTATTAATTTGTAAAATAGGTTTGATAACACCTGTCCCCAATCACATATCTATGATGGAACACTTTTAACTACAGTATCTTCAAATACCAAGGAGTAGCATAGACTTGTTGGAAAAAGGAAGACTTTTAAGTGGAAGGACAATACTGAAACAGACTGATCATTTTAGGTTTTTTGTCTCAACAACTGTGCAATACTTCACCTGAAATTAATTTTGAAACTAAAAGTACTCCTGACTGTCATGATCTGAGGTTTTTCAGCATTTGCTACTCCTTCAAATAATTTAATTTGCTAATAAGGATTGAGGTGAATGTGGCAATTTCCTGTCTACCACATATTCTTCTTTATAGGAACATGACTAGATTCTAACAGTTTCTGCAAGAGTGGCCAGTCATACACAATATAGTAAAAAATACAGGGGCAAAGTGGTTGCGAGAAGGATATAAAGTGGCAATACAAATGAAAAATGAGAAAATAGAGAGTACTGCCAGGAGTAATCATCAAGGGAGTGTGTGCACAGATGGTTCAAAGTATATGAAGGTCATGTTGGCTTAGTATTTTATTATCTGACTTGAAAGAAGAAGATGAAAATACATTTTCTTCCTGCCTGTTACTGAATTAAAAGTTGTTTCACTGGAATTTATTTAAATTATGTCTTATAAATCAGAGGGCCGTCGCTTACATTCAATCCTGCAAACAGGCAGTAGTAGCTGATTACCAGCTACAATTCTAACCGTATAATTCTGCAAAAATGTGTCTCTTTACAGGCCTCTATACCGTGCCTTAAGTGATTAAATCCCTTAGATTGACCCTTTGCCCTGCTATTCTTTAGGGGATGAATTGTGTTGGTTGTTGTGTTCAGAGCAGGTGGATGCAGCTTGTCAATCAGGTCTTCCACATGGGAGACAACAACTTTCCTAAACCACACACAAAAGTGTAAATATTAACTATGGCATGAAATTTCCCCCAAAACATAAACTCTGAAGCTCACCAGGGCAGGATGAGGTGTCAATTAGTTAGCAACAGCATGTGCTTTATTCCCTGAGATTAAAAATACATTTATTTGCTAATTGAGACCCTTCAGTGAGGTTATGGCTTGTTAATTACAATGGAAAATAAAAACTGGTCTACAATCCCTTCTATCAAATGTATCACTGTCTTTTTAGAAAACTTGACCAATGCTCATTTCCTGTGAAGGCTGAAGCAACATTCAATCTTCTGTAACCTTGAGGTAGGTATTGTGTCCAACCTTAGGATAAGTGCTTCAAAGACAGAAGAAGGGTTTTTCTTAGCAATTTTGGTGTATTTCAGATCTAAGGTGAAGGGAACAACCCTTAAGGTTATAGCAGCAGATATCTACATGCCTACTGAGGTCCTGACATCTCTGTAAAGATGACCAATCAATGACAATTATGAGAAAGAATGAAAAACATCGGCTCATTTTTAGTAAGTCATCAAACATTCAGGAGCAGATATTAAACTTCACTCATCTCTGGGGCAGAACAGACCTAGAATTACATAGCTGCTTCCCTTAACCACCCAGTTAAAGGAGACACAGCAAGACTTTTGGGTGTAGGGACCCCAGAGGTCTCTGGTGCACTGCTGCATACAGCTGGGCTCCAGAGCCTGGCCATAGCCACCATGGAAACACAATGGCACAGGTAGAAGCAGGCACAACGGAGCACAACCTACTCCCTGCTGGTGAACTCTTCCTTCGTGCACCACATGTAAGGGACCGATACAGCTGCATTACACTTCATAGCTCCCCAACATAAATCCTCCCTGGGGCTCTGGGGAGGAAAAAGAGGCATCTAAAACGAATGGAATGATTGCATGATAATGAAATATGCAATGCCAGAGGTACTTTGGAAAGATATGAAGTACTTTGATTCTTTTTTTCCCCCAAAGATGAAAGAAGCAGAAGTTCAATATAGCAAATAATTTAGTGTAAATTACTTTCCAATTGTTTTAGTTTCACTCAGCTCAACATGTTAGTTATTTTCCTCCCTTTCCTGTTAGATGTTACAGCTATTTTCAAGAGATAAAAGATGTTTCACTCCAAAGAAATAGAAGAAGCTTTATTATTATTATTATTTTGAACAGCAGATAAGAGAAGTCCAAGAAAGTAATTCCATAGCCAGACTACCTTGAAATCTGTGTGACAGAAGTCATGAAAAGACTTTATCAAAAAGGCTTCATAAATCACAGTGTCTGTCTGCTGCTAGACTGAGAAAATACAGAGATAACAATTAACATTTTGAGAAGTTGTCTGTTTCTTTCTTACAATTTGAGGAGTTCTGGGGAAGCATATTGTGATGGCCAGGTTTTTAGCTTCAGTTATAATCTGGATTTTTGCAGTGCTGCAATTTTGTTAGAGATGGTGGATGTTATTGCTTAGGAGTCTGCAAAGATTGTTCTGTCAATCCGGCTTTAAGAAATGTGGCTTTTTTTCACTGTGTCTTGCAAAACGGCAAAAGATAAAACTCATCATGAGAAAGAAGTTGTGAAAGAAAACACCCACAAGTTAAATAGCTATAATTTTGGAAAGTGACAATTTAGTAAAAAAACAGATGCTTTTCAGTTTATATCTAGAGACTGTAACGATACTTGTGCATAAATTTTATAGAAGATATGAAGAAATAAAGGGTGTATTTCTGGTTTTGTAGTTTGAAATATACCATATTCAATGATGTAAAGATAGTCCATGAGGTAAAGCAGAAAAATTTAATTAACCTCTAAGGAAAAAGTAGGTACCTATGAATTTTTTAAAAACAAATAAACATCTATTAATACTTCATACAAATAAAATTAAATCTATCATAAAGCAACTGGGAAATGTCTGGTGTTTTCACTGGTAGCTTTCAAAATATCCTGTTACTTGTTTTTCTGAAAACTTCTGATGTTAAAGTTCACTTTTTGAGGGTGTAATACATCTAGAGAGAAGCTGTTAGACACTGTCTATCAGAATGAATTGTTACTAAGCCTGACTGAAAGTGCCAGTCATGTCATTTGAATTCATAAATATGTGCCGACACTTGGAAAGCAACTAGCCAGATGTGACAAAAAGGCCTCAGGTAAAGAGCACAATGACTGAGGTCTGAACAAGATGTGGATTCCAGTCAAGTGGTGTGAGACCCTTCCTTGGGAGGAGTTGAGCTGCATTTTGATGCGTCAGTGCAAGAAAAACATGAAGAAGCGGGGCTCCCTGTTGGCATGGTGCACTGCAGGCGGCACACCAGGGAATGTGAAGAGAAGCAGGTGTTGGTACCTCGGAGGGTGGTAGCGGGAAGTGAGGAGGAAGGATTTGTAATGCTAAAAAGAATTGTGTGCGTGGAAAATGAAGGTGCTCTATTATTCTGCATGCAGGTTGGTGTGATGGTATGTACGAGTATAACCTGAAGAAACAGCCTCTACAGGTAAAAAGAGGTCTATGCAGAGCCGCCAAGGATCAGATATTGGCAGAAATAGGCAGTGAATGAAACACCTCTTTGGAGATTAAAAAAAAATGCATTCCTCTCATAAAAAAAAAATACTTACTGGACATGATTTAATGGTGTAGATAGTTGGATGTGTTTCTTATTAGTACAATATAATAGACTGTTATGGGACCATTTTCTACACGGAAAAAGGGAAGACAAGGAATACATATTCCCTTAAGACTTATAAAATGAGGAGCACAGTGAAGAGGTTGAGTACTTATTTTCCAGCAGGGGAATAAATTTGAGCTGATGGACTCCACTCGTAATATTTTTTTATAGTTGTAATAAACTTTTCTACTGCAAATTCTGTTTATGGACTTCATCTTTACAATTTTAAACAGTAAACACTGATATTAGGAATAAGGTATGAGACCACCTATAGTAGTTTTGAGGACATACACAAAGAAAAGTAAATTATATTAAGATGAAAAGAAAAGAATGTTTTTTTTCCAAGCTCACAGCAAATGAGATAGCATGCAGAGTAGTTTCCTTAACAACCGCAATGTGTAAACATCTCTCAGTTGATAACTGAAAAGAAATGCCCCCCTCCCTACACTCTGTGGTGGGCATGAGTTGTGCCTATTAGCTTAAACTGAATACTGAACATATCAAGTATTTCAGAATCTCTGTCATGTATGTAGCAATGCAGCAAGAATCCAGGCCTCTGAATTTCAGCTGAATACCCTGCAAAATCAGGGAATGATTCCGTACAGTTCAATTGATTTGAGTGTGTATTCCCTAGAGCAATTATTTGAGGATAGCATCAAATCCTGATAAAGTTATAACCGGAAATGGATCTATATGTAGTTCACAAATGAAAAACTGCACCAGAAAACAGACAAGGAGCAACTGGCTGCTCATGGCTTGGATGGGTATACTTTTTGCTGAGTAAAAAGCTGAGTGGAATGCTGTGTCCAAAGAATGGTGGTGAATGGTAAATTCAGTTGGTGGCCAGTCACAAGTGGTGTTCCCCAGGGCTCAGTAGTGGGCAGTTTTCTTTAATATCTTTATCAGTGGTCTGGATGAGGGAATTGAGTGCACCCTCAGTTAGTCTGCAGATGACACCAAGTTGGGTGGGAGTATTGATCTACCTGAGGATGGGAAGGCTTTGCAGAGGGATCTGGACCGGCTGGATCAATGGGCCAAGGATAATGGTATGAGTTTCAACAGGGCCGAGTGCTGAGTCAAAATAACTCTGTGCAATGCTACAGACTTGGGGAAGAGTGTCTGGAAAACTGCCTGGTGAAAAAGGACCTGGGAGTATTTATTCAGCCATCTGAATATGAACGAGCAGTGTGCCCGGGTGGCCAAGAGGGCCAACAGCATCCTGATCTATATCAGGAATAGTGTAGCCAGAGGACTAAGGAGGTGATCACTTGCCCTGTGCTCAGCACTGGTGAGGACAAACCTCTAATACTGTGTTCAGGTTTGTGCTCCTCATTACAAGAAACAGGTTGAGGTGCTGGAGCATGTCCAGAGAAAGGCAACAAAACTGGTGAGGGGTATAGAGAAAAAGTCTTATGAGGAATTTTTAGGTTGGGTCCTCCCGGGAGTGGCTGAGGGATCTGGAGTTCTTTAGTCTGGAGAAAAGGAGGGAGACCTTATTGCTCTCTACAACTACCTGAAAGAAGGTTGTGCAGAGGTGGGGATTGGTGTGTTTTCCCAAGTAGCAAGCAATAGGATGGGATGAAATGGCCTCAAGTTGCACCAGGGGAGGTCTAGATTGGATATTATGAAAAATTTATTCATAGAAAGGGTTGTCAAACATTGGAACAGGATTCTCAGGGAAGTGGTGGAGTCATCATCCCTGGAGGTATTTAGAAGATTGGTAGGCTTGATGCTTAGGGACATAGTGGTTGTTTTGGCAGTGTGAGGTTGATTGTTGGACTCGTGATCCTAAAGATTCTTTCCAACCTAGACAATTCCATGATTCTATGACAGCTGGGGATTCCTGAATTAAACTTATCCTATGCCTGTCAGCAGCATGAACTGGAGCCAGAGAGCCTCCTGACAGTGAACACACCAAATTTGCCTCCCAGCTCTGAAAGACAGAAACCAGGTTCACTTTCTGAGTTTCAGAGAATATTGGAGCAAGAAAAAGAGGGGATAAATACTGATGGCTACTATTTGTGAAGATGGCATTGAAAACACCCTAGCATTTGTTTTCAGAACATCGTACAAAGCTGGGGAAACCTAAACTCATACAGAAGTAGAAGCTTTATGTATTGCTTAGGGAACTTGGAGAAAAAAGGTATTATTACATTTCATGAATATCCATTCACTAACACTTCAGTGTAAGTCAGAAATTACATTTAAAATATAGGAACTATAAATTAGGATTTTGGCAACAGCCAGGCTTAAGACTTTAGTCTTGATTTTAGCCCTAGCATTGGCACATTTGTTGTCAGCCGTCAGAAAAAAATAGTCCAGTGAGCTTGCACTGTTCTGCTTTCTTCTCTCTAAAGGAGTGTAAAAACCACACAGTTCTGTACCTGTAGGATCTTTTGCTGATCATCGTCCTCTGACAGCTAAGGAAGAACTGGGAAACAAGGAAAAGTTTCATTAAACGTGAGGTACTTCGTGCACTTTTGAGATAGAAGAAAACAAAGACCAAATTGTGTTTTACTAGCACAGGAACGTCAAGGTAACTCTGAGAATGACTGGTTCTTGCAGGAATTCAAGTAATAATAACAAAAAGTTTGCTAGGAAGGACACTGGCAGGGTTCTGTATGTAGCATAGAGGTACAGTAAGGAAAACATGAAAAACTTAAAAGTTATTTTCCTGGGCCAGTTGGCCACAAAATGGAAGTGTTGGATATGACTTTTATAGGATCTACGCCAGGAAATGCACCTTCCATCCATGCCAATGTGCTACAGACCCCTAGAAACAGCAGCAATTTGGCTATGCAGAGAAAAAAAAATCAACCAACCAAACAACAACAACAAAAACAACAACAAAATGAAAAGGATCGAATGTACTTAGTTGTGGCTGAGGTCTATTCCCCGTAGCCAGAAGTGGTGCATGTAATTGCAACCTCCGCTATGAAAGCATCTGAAACCCAGTGAACCATGCTTGCTACTTACAGGTAGAAAAACTCAGTATAACACTGGAGATCTACTGTCTATCACCCCAGTATTGTATGAGCTTGGAGAGTGTTTTGGGAAAACACTGACAAGAGCTCTGGTCAAAACTGAGACATTATAACGAAAATATCCTAGTTCTGCATAAAATTGCTCTGCAGACAGTGCCAGTGGTATTGCTTTTTAAATGCCAGCTGTAGACTAGATTTAATTACTAAGACCTGGGTTATCAAGAGTGCTGGAGTACAAACAAGTAGGAAATAAAATCTCTGAATACTAAAAAACTGTAACATATGTTCAGTGGGAATTCTTGCATAAGGTAGACATTGCTGGTATACCATTAGAGAGGAAGGATAGAATGGAGAAAATAGCTGTTAAAGCACATAGTGTTACTTGTAATCTATTTAGCAGAGATCAAAGGGGAAGATAATGAAGAGTCGTGTTGATCAATTGCAGTAAGATGGAGATTTGCAGACATCACAAGATGAGGCTTCTACGGCTGATAAGAGGGGTTATAGCTTTTGTTTGCTTAAGGCGGAGGAAGAAAAGGTGGTATCAGGAAATGATCAACAAGAAGAGAAAACAAAGCACTTCTGGGAATTGTTTTCATAGTTGCATTAAAGAATCGGAAAAAATAAGCCCTAAAAACTCACTTTCTTATGAATAACACCAGCCAAAAGGAATTTTCCGACTTATATTAAAGCTACATTTTTACTGCAGTTTTGAGGTTGTTTTTTTTCAGTCTAGTTTCCTATTGTCTGTGTCTGCAAGCACATATATCTATTTTCTATAATAAATTCTGAATTCTTTTGCCAGCTTAAATCAGTTGTGCCAAGGGAATATAAGTTTCATATGCGGTACATTCCTATGACAGAGTGAAAACAGGCAGCCAGCTATGAGTGCCCTGGAGAAGACTGTAGTCTGAGCTCACTGCTTTTCAGTTAGCCCTGAATCACCTTAAGCGCTGCCCACTGAACTACCTGAGGGAAGATACAGTTTGAACTGGGGAATACACATTAGGGAACGAGACATGATGCTCTTTTTAAGGTGAGTATATTTGCTTACTCTTGCTTGCAAGCTTGAGGGCTCCAAGGAAGAATGAGATCAAGGATGAATTTTCCATTTTTTAGCTTATGTTTAAGATTCTTGAACTAAAGGGGGTTACATTCTGCTAGTACTGTCTTAGTTTGTACAGCTCTAGTGATCAGGCCTCTGCAGAGTTTAATGGTAGCATTTACAGTTTAATATTCTAGCCATGTTCAGAGACATGACTATTTTCTATTTGTTCGCAGTTTTCCATTTTGTAAAGTGACTTTTGCCACTGAAAGTAAGTAATATGTACCTTGACTATGGTGTCTCTTTTAAATATACCAGGCATAGTATTCAGGTACATGAAGCACCCTTTTCTCTCCTCGTTTCCCTCTTCTAGGTTCATATCTAATCTTCTAAAATCATATTGCAAACTTACACTATATAGAAACAACACTCAAAACAATCCTGTCTTTCCAAATATTGCATCACCATTTTGATAGTGTTTTTTTGATGGAATCTATGCAGAAGAACAAATGGTGACATAATTTTCATCTTGTGTATTTAATGGCAGATCCTGTTATTCCCTTGATTGAGGTATCTCAGTCCTCAGCTAAATTATGTTTGCTCCTTCCCTTCAAAAGCAGTTCAAAAGTTCTCTCCACTTGCCTCAGATCTCAGAAGCATTTCTTTACCACCAGGTTTAACTTAATGTCCTTTGTTGTTTTCTCCAGATTTCAGACAAATCTGTTGCTTTCTAGCTGAAAGCATCATAACTTCCTCATTTTACTTTCTTCAGCTTTCTTGTTTCCCTAGTCTTTTGGACTTTTTCCAATGTCTTGCTGAAAAAAACCACAATTTCAAGTCTTCTATCTTCCAATTAGGAATGGCCAAATATCTTACTGTTTTTTTAAAAGGTCAGATATGTGAACATTTTAGTGCAGAAGTTATCCCACTTTCAGTAAATTGGCCAAGGGATAGCTGAATTCTGACTATTACTGAGAGAGGAAATACTCTTCATGGAGATATTCTCAAAAATGTTTTTAGTCTCCACTTACATTTACCTCCAGTAGCTAGTGTCTCTCCATGACTCTGCTTGCCACTTTTCCTGTCATGCACTGCTGGCCCATATACAATTTTCAAGACTTAGGTTTGGGTTACAAGGCCAGTGAAGAACACTAACTCCCTCTGAAGGGGTCAATTGATCATCTAATAAAAGACCATATTTTACAAATGGAGCTATACATTTTCTGTGATACATTTACCATATAGGAAAAGCTACAAATTCCTGACAAATTTGTTGATGTCCTTCCAAAACATACTGTTTTTTTTATTTTATTTTTAAACTCATATGATTTACATTTTTTTGAAGAACCTGTGAAAACTTTGGAGGCTTTTTTCAGATGAAATTCTGCAAAGCATCCATTCAACACTTAGGGTCTTAGCATTACCATCAGATTACAGCATATGAAAACTTTCATGCGACATGTACAGTTCACTCTGGCTGCATCCAAATTAGAAACACCACAGTAAGAGATTCCTTACTCATTTGCTTCTTTACCCTTCTCCCCGTTGTATGTCAAATAGCATTCAAACATGCAAAGATGTTTGAAAATGAAATCCAATAAAACACTAATTAGCTGACACTTCTACATCCTTCCAAGGGTCCAGTTTTGTTTGAACTCAGGGGAAAAGTTTCTATTTTAAACTGAAATGACACCTCCTTGTGTTTCTGTAAGTGAATCAAGACTGAGTCAGTAGACAGACTAGCTATATCCACTCAGTCAAGACCTAATTAAGGTATATACTGATGGGAACAGACACAATGAATATGGAGGTTCATTTGTTTTTGTTTTTTTTTTAAAAAGGAGAAAAAAAAAAGTTATAATTTGATGAGATCATGTTTTGATTAAATCCACCAACATTCTTCAATTCTGTTCTGAAGGAAAGACTGAACCTTCTACTTTAAACTGAATCTGAATCAAGTATTTTTGTCCTCCCTGCAAAATGAGTTTCAAAAGGCATTCATACCTGAGTGACCAATATGTTATTTGGGATTATCCAAATTTTAATATTGCATCATCTTTCATTTTATAATGATTGAATTTATTATTTTAGATATTTTTCTAGTATTTCAGTAATGCAGTATACAGTGAAGTATCTCCTCATGTGTTCTCTATTTTGCTGGTGTCAAGCTGCTTCATTAGATTACAAGTGGAATAATGATAGATAAGACATTTCAGTACTAAAGAGCAATTGCCCATCATGATTTTAAAAGTAAAATAAACTAGTAAAATTATATTCCAGTTATTTTACTAAGCATCCATTTCACCAGTAAAAAGAGTAATGCATAACCCTAACACTTAATGAAAACAAATATGAAATTATTAAGAGATACAGGTAAATTTTGAATTTAGCACATTTAAGTATTTTACAAGTTAATCTGTTAGAAGAACTGTTTTCATTTTAAAAAAATTTCAAGGAAAATTTTTCCGAGGTAGATTTGAGAGTCCAAAAAGCTGGTTAAATAGAAGACTTTCCTGATGAAAAATACCATCTTCAGATGAGAACCCACATTAAAGCACAGCACTTGTCACGATGTCAGCTTAAAGGAAGCTAGAAGTTCACCACTGTGTGTGACTAACCATACTGACATATGAAAAAGAAAGTAATTCACCAGCCTTTTTAAAAAAAGTAACCAAATACTCCTGTACCCTCTAAAAAAGTCCCACTCCATGAGTGTCCTACCAGCCATAGCAAGCAGGCTGGAGGTTGCTCTGCCTGAACAATACCATAACATTTTAGTAAATCTTCTGGTAAATCCAGTTAGCTAGGTATCTTAATCAGCTGTATCAGCACAAGAAACAGTGTTGCACTACAGGCCATGTTTTTACAGTCTCTGGTTTATGGTTGGTTTCTCACGTATCTATGTGAGAACCTTATTTCCTTAAAATCCAAAACCAGCAGACTTCTAGGAGGATGTCCTGTCTTCAAATCTCAAAAATTTCATAACCCTTTCTATCACCATATCAAAATGAGGAATTGTGATGTTTCAGAGGGATTGTGTTTTGTAGAAAGTCCACAGGCATGTCTCTGAAATGAGAGGTTGTGGCTGTGGTGAGTTTCAAATCCTCGATCTACCTGGATATTGTGATTTTGTTAAGGGAAGGCAGCAGGTAGAACGTAGTTTCCCCTCTCATCATTTCAGCTACCTTATTATTTTTTTTAAACTCATATTAAACTGGCAAACAAAAAAACCTACAAGAACAAGAAACAACCAAATATTCTGAGATGAGCAACAAACACATAACACTTCAAGCCATGTTTGAGCAACTCATCTGCATTCCCAAACAGCATCTGGTAAAAGGACCACAAAAGCTCACAGAACTACTCGCTGCTATTCCCATTTGAAAGAAAAGATGAGATAATATTGTTAGCATTTAAACATACATGGGAGCATAGTGCTAACAATTTTTCTTAGAATATTTAATATATAGATTTGGTCCTGGGTTTTTTTTTTATTTTGTTTTGTGTCTGTTTTATTTTTGGGTTTTGGGGGGTGTGTGTGTGAGAGAAGAAACATTCTTTGGTGGGATTTTTGTAGTTGACAATATTGTCTTTAATACACCATTCACAGAAAACTCTTAATTCTTTGAAGGACTTCTCTGCTTTCCCCTTGTGTATGAGCAAATTTCACCTGCCCAGTAAAAAGACTTGGAATAGATCATTCACGTATGTATTTTCAGGTTTTTATTCCTAGATAAATGTGAAATCTTACAGAGCAGAATGGCAATGACAATACAGAGAAACACTGAGTGATGAAGGGTTGTTACAACAAAATGTTATTACATTGACATTACGCTAAATTCTTGATGAAATTTACATTGTAAAGATGATTTTCTCCAGATGAATATAAAAGTAATATAAACAGAGATCTTATGTATAGTGAAAATTACTAAATGAGCCTGCTAGTCACAAAAAGCAGTTGCTCAAGCATATATTAACTTCACTAATTATTTAACAAAGTCTTTATTAATGAAAATATTAACAAAATTTAAATAATTCTTGCAACTAATAATGCTTTGACAGTGATAGAAACAGAATTAAACTGAACATTTGCTTTTTTTATTTGTAGTTTTCAGGACATTTATCCTCATTTTTTCTGAGTGCAGTTTTGATTTGCAAACTTCTGGTTTGATAACAGGTTCTGATTTTTTATCACCTATATCTACAGCTTTAAACTTTTTGATTTTTACTGATAGAAGCTAACTGTGGTAGCAGAGAGCTCAGTATGGATTACACAGAAGTTCCACTTCTTAGGAACTCTGTACTGCTATGAAAACACTACAGGCAATACCTGTCAGTGAAATGCTTGCTCATTTAAAACTATGCAAACATCAGTCAGAACAGTGGCTGTGATATTCTTATCCTGAAAGGATGTTTTTGTCAACATTTATTTTCTTCTAAATGATAGCTGTTTTCCTCCTTTGCTTTGAACTGTTAGGAGAAAGCTTTCTCCAGTATTTGAAGCCTTAAAATGTATTTTGAGATTGGGTTCCTCTTTTGTCTAAAGATCCACTTGTCACAAAAGTAATACTACACTGATCCTCTGCAAACCACAGGATTGTCGATATTTACTAGTATTCCCATATTTCAGTTGACATGGAGAATAAACAATTTTTCTGCTGTAGCAAGACAGTGTAAGATTTTTGGTGCCATGTTCCCTTCTTCTTTATTCCTTCTCTAGTTTTTGTATAAGGACTGTTTTCATTACCAGTCTACAGAAGCAGATCATATCCCATTTAACCAAATACTGCATTTACCTTTCACAATCCTAAGCAAGCTATAAGAATTCAGGCTGATAGGAACAGCACTTAAAACTCATATCCACTACATCATTATTTCTCTCTCCTTTAGCAAGTCTTACCTTCACCTAGGTAACTCAATAAGGAAGTAGATAGTCTGAGAGTTTGGAATAAGATTTTTGGTTTGGAGCTTACTGATCATTTCTGGGTAAATGAGCTGGAGCGCTACACCCTTCAATCCTGTGCCTTGGCTGCAGGCAATGATGGTGTTCTGCCTGCTCTGTTCTAGCTTTTTAGTGCTTTATAGTAAGAACTGTTTCCTTCAAATGAAGTTCTTGCCCTAGAAGAGCCATGAACTTTTCAAATGACTATGCCAACCCTAATCATATGTGACAAGTTGTCATTAATCCCGCACAGAATACATACTATCAATCTCAAATATTCACTATCGCTCAAATTTACTGAAAAGAGGACAATTGGAATACACTGATTTATGTCCCATGACAAAAGCTCAATGAGTAATTTTTCCAGATGACTGTTACTCTTAGACTAGAATAAATTATATCTAAAAATGAATTCTGAGCCTAATATCTTAGAACAGATACCACTCTTGCAAATCTCAAAATATATTTAAAATTTTAATCCCAGACACAGAAAACAAAATAAAGATTAACTAACAGATCCGTGAATTGGTGACACTGGTACAAAGAAGAATGAAACAGAAAGAAATGCATTATGTATCCTTTTTTTTTCTTTATCAGAAGCTTCCAACAGATAAAAAAAGGAAACTAATTTTTCAAGTAGAGTGGTAGAGAAAAGTATTTTTCAAGATTCTGAGAAGATAATCAATGATAAGTCAAAAAAAAAAAATAAATTAGAGCAGTAATATCCTTTGGAGTGTCCTTTCCATTTACAATACACTGAACTGATACAGGAAAATAAGTTACAGCTGGTTATCGCAGTGTCCTCCTTTGTACTGTAAGCCAGTCTGTAACTAGCCAGCACATGAATACTTACAATGCCTTCAATAAAAAGTTTGCATTCACAAAAGAGTTTATATCCACATTACAAAGGACTGTCACTCAAAAGGAGCACATCTTAAACGTGAAACCATTGGTGCTGAGAATGCAGTGAGCACACCATACCTTAACACCTCAGTTTCATCTGAAAAGAATGAATTCATCTCACGAGTTCATGGGCTCATCTGCAAAGAAACCAGGAGGTCGTGTACTCCAAAAGTCTGTGATGGGATAGGTATCACCAGGAAAATAGATTCAAAAGTTCACTTACAGTTGATCTGAACAAAAATTCTCATGTAGATTCCCTCTGATTTTACCTTATACCTTACCTTACCAAAGAAAGACAAACCAGATACCACATTTATAATGTTTACAGTAATTCACTAAATCTGGTTCAGTTGTGCCATAAACTATGACAAAGTCTGTGGGAGGATACTGAAGATACTGAACCTGCAATAAAACATCCTATAATTCATAAGGAACAGTTATAGTGGTACAGTGTTCAAAATGGAGTTCTTCCTGAAAGAAATTTTTTAATTGGCATAATGAAATTTCATATATTTTGGGATCAAATCTCTTCAGGATACAGAAATAGCTCTGCCTGCCCAGATATCTGGATACCAGATCTACAAATGAAATTGAGAATTGTCTTCCTCAGCTGTCCTTGTGACTAATAAAAGCAATGTAGTTCAAACTAGTCAGTAGATAGTATTGTGCACTTATATTTCTTTTAAACTATATCCCCAATGACAACTGGTGCAACCTATCAAAAGCAGAGAGATTGTCTAGAAGTTACAGATGAGAATTTTGCAAGCAATTATTTGATGATGTGCATGAAGGGTTCAAGCCTCATTCACTTTAGCACAGCTGCTCTTACCCTGTGAGGCTGCCCTTCATTTTGTCACTGGAGTTGGTAAATCCATACCGAAAACTAGTCTAAAATTACTTTCAGACCAGAAATACTATTCCCATTTATTGCCTTTTGCCTTGCCTTTTTGTTCTGTCTTTACTAGCTGTGTAATTTTCCTACTGGTCTATAATTTTTCAGTTTCTCAGCAGCTTTATGAAGCGAAGACAAATACATGTGCTTTCCAAAACTGAACTGTTAGCCTTTCTTAGTCTACAATTTCATCATGAAACTTATACTAACAGATACAGATATACATTCTTAATCTAAATACAAAAATAGACTTCAATAATAAATTGCTTTTGTAATGTAGCAAAATTTTCTACAGTGTCTTATGTCATTTGACAATTTTTTTTTTCTGAACTGTAACACTGAACTTTCTAGTGTACAGTTTGGCATATTGTTAAAAATGTTTAATTGTTTTAAAAATCACTGACTTAGTTTATCTATAAGTAACTTGAGTATACTAAAATGTCACAGGGAAGAACAAATTTATAGAACTCTTGTTATTGAAAAGAAAAAATATTTTGTTACAAAGTAAAATTTTCAGAACTTCTGTTTTTCCCCCCAGAAAAGTTTAGAGAAATATGTGATGAGTTTTTTTGATATTTTTCAGTAAGAAAGTATTGTATAACATACAAAATCAGCTATGGTAGTGTTAAGGATGGTGGTGGGGAGGAATTAAATTATGAAATTAAAATTAAATTATGAGACATCATCCATTAGTTCAGAAATATTCCCAGCAATGCTATTGATACAAAATATGGCCTTCCTGATAATCACATCCTGAACAAGACAGCTACTTATTGCCTTTTTTATTAAGCTAATTTATTTTTGCAGGCTCACGGACAATGGGCCCTTTAAATCTGCGAGTAAGACAGTGGAGTTGCAGGTACATACTATCTAAAACAAATTCTTGAAGAATTTCAGAGTATGATAGTCCATTACTGCTAATATAGAACATCCCGTGATGGTACAGTGAAATAGAAATTTCTTAGTTCAGTGAAATAGATATTTCTTAGTTCCATATTAATCCAGATCTTTTTATGTCAAGTGCACCAAGAATTTTAAAGAAAATGGCAGTCATCTTTTCTGAGATTAACCACAGCTCTATGTAGCCTGTATCTTTAATACACGGGGGCTGATTGCACCTTCAGCATAGGGAAATAATGAAGTTACAGTCTCTTCCCGTGGAGCAGTGAGACCCAAGGTTGTGTGGTGCAGCTCTTCCCATTGATGTAATCTGTCACAAAGACTTCTTAACTTCAGTGATCTCATTAAAGATGGGATTTTCAAAGAAGCTCGGTTAGACTAGCTACTTAAATCTCACTGTGGCAATTGAACCTTGCTTCCTTTATTCCTTTCAAAAAACTCATACGGTAATAAGAAGACATACCTTAAACAGCCTTTGTAGCTGCTTATACAACTTCTGTTAATTCTTCTCACATGATTAATGATGAAGCATGAGAAACAGTTAAGTATAATACCTAAAAAACTCAATTTACTTGATGGATAGTAGTCTAGTGATCATGAGTAAGGAATTATTAATGTCTACATGTCATGCAGATGGAAATCAGGCAAAAAATTTGCATCCAGTTTTTGAAATGTATGTTTATATGTTTGTATCACAGATTCTGGCTCACTGCAGTATAAAATAAGCTATTCAGAAAATCCACAGATAGATTTGTATTTAGTGTGGAATTCAGATATCTCCAGCATCAGTGTGCTCCAAACCGAGAGTTGGTTTGGATCTATTTTCTAATGTATTCTATTTTCTAATGTATAGGATTAGTGGGCTAAATTCAAACTTTATAAAAGGTTAGGAGTTTGGAGGTGCCTTATCACAGTGAAGTTTCTTATGTCTCCTATCTGTTGCTAATCCCCAGAGGGTACTTATATCAACTGCATACCAGTTTCCATGAACCCAGGGACTTTCTTGATCCATTCTGTGCTAAGCCTTTGAAATGGGGGATCAGCAACAAGACTGCAAGGGAAAAATAAGTAAAGATGTGGAAACAAATGAGCTAGAAAGCAGCGATGCCACATAATACCTGGCTAGCCTGATATCTCCTGGTCTGAACAGTGCATATTTTCTAGACAAGAGAAATACAGCAGATCTAAACTATTCATTTAGTATACATCTGATACAAGGATACATGAAATTGTTAGGAAAACTAGAAAACGTGGGGATTATTATATGAGTAGCAAAGCAAGCAAGAAACAGGCTAAAGGGAATATATATTCTTAATATTGCATTGAAATAGGAACTACTTTGGTAGGAAGAAGTTTTAGTATAATTCTGAAGTTTTTTTCTTTATTACTTCTATTAGAGTAACTATCAAAGAATGGGAGTATACTAATGGCATTTGTTCAAGATACTGCGCAGCCAGGAGGAGTTAGATACCTTAAAGACAGTCATTAGAGAAATAGGATGAAATTCTTTACTGTCACATAAAAACACTTCCATCGAGGAATTAATGATGAAAATAAAGGAGTTACCAGCTTGAAAATATAAAGGTACTGAAAAGCTTGGAGGCACTGGTGGATCAGAACGTAGATCAGAAGGTGACTCTGAATTTGCAATCCCTCTGTAACTCCTGCTGTGATGTGGGACAGAAAAAAGAAGCTATTTCTGTGTCAATTTAGCAGCAGGTATCCACTCAAGATGTAAGTCTTGAAATTCATGTGACAGATTGGAAAACTGGATTTTGGAATTCTGATTCTCCAAATTAAAAAGATAAGAAAAAGGTGAATTCACGTCATGGAGCTTAAAGGAAGACTGCTCAGGAATTTAAAGGAACTGAAAGCCTTTAAGTTTTCATCAGCTAACTAAACAAATTTCTAAGACTACGTATGCTAAACATGAGAGAGGAAAAAGACTAATTTGTATTAAATAATAGTTGTCTGAGGAATGTAATATTGACAGTTTACAGCTTCTAAGACTCAGAGGACAGATATTCTGAAATATCCTTCCTACAGAGGAAATTGAACGAATTTTAAGGAAGAACTTGATATCTATGTGATACGGCTACCTGTACCGTCAAGGGACATCACTAGAGGACCCAGTAGGTCTGCTCAATTCCATTGTTCATTGAAAAATCAGTCATTTCACCAATAGCTCTGAGGCAGCTCTGAAGCAGCAAAATGATACGTATACTCAGCAAAATTATTTAATTCCCTTGGTGCCCCAGTGCTTGTACAGCACATTCTGTCTGTTTTGGTAATATTTTTCAATAATTAAATTTCTTTAATAGCTGCAAGAATTTATAAAACATCTTCACTTCATTAATTTAGCAGCCAGTGCAGAATTTTAAACAGCAAGTGTTCCCAAACTTCAGTGGATTTGCAGATGTTGCTATGAATAGAACTACAGTGAATTAAAGCATATTAGTTACAGTAACATGCAATTAGTCACAGACAATTACAGTTGTGTATTTTGATAAAACTGGAGGGAAAAAATAAATTTACACAGTATGGAAGTGACTTTACATGATCTTGTACACTGTCTTCATAAATGATCTCATCTTACATACTCTTGGTTAATACGTATCCTTGAGAATTTGAATTCTTTTTCAAATTCTTTCTACCTTACACTCTGGTTTCTTGTCTTCTGATAGCACAAATAAATTTCTGTCAACCCTTTTTTGACAGAACCCACAGTTTATTTTCAGCCACAGTCCTTTTTTGAACCTATTGATCATTCCTGAAATTTCACCTTGTCTGACTTCTGTAATTGACTCTGAGAGCCTTTCCTCATTGAAACTGCTTGTAAGACTGACAGAGGGAAAACAAGGTGACTCAACAGTATGTAAACAGGGAGAGCTTTCAGTGCACTTCCTCTGAACCTCTGTTTAAGGTTTCCTAGGCACTTCACAATTAGAAAAGGGAGTTTATGTGCAGTAAGTTGGCTTTTTTCACATTTTTTTTTCTTTATTCAAGAGGAGAAATGCTCCCTTTTACAGCTCTGTCCTGAGTAGTGTTTAGTTTTGGGCCCCTCACTGCAAGAAATACATTGAGATTCCGGAATGAGTCCAGAGAAGGGCAAGAAGTCTGGGGAGAGGTCTGGAGAACAAGTCTTATGTGGAGTAGCTGAAGGAATTGCAGTTGTTCAGCCTCAAGAGGCTGAGGGAAAATCTCATTGCTCTCTACAATTTCCTGAAACGAGGCTCCAAAGAAGCAGGAGGTCAGTCTCTTCTCCCAAGTAACGAGTGATAGGATGAGAGGAAATGGCCTCAAGTTGTACCAGGGGAGCCTAATACAGAAAGCATACCATAATTACTAATTTGATGTCATCTGTCAAACCTAGATGGGTTCAGGGGTAGGAGGAATTGGGTTATGAACTGAAGAGCTCCTGTAGTTGGACACAGAAAACTTACACAACATCCATAAAAAAAAAGTACTGCAACAATGCTAATCCTGTCAAAGTGTACGATCACGCACACTGTGTTTGTGTTTGAACATATGCATGTATCTAGGCTTAGGTGTAACCAAAGTCTGTATTTGTATTAAAAGTTTGTCCTCTCATTCATTAGCCTTGGATGTTTGTTTCAAAATTTTCCATACTTGTCAATGTATTGAACATTTCTTATTTGATGTGGAAAGCCAAATAACACAGACACAAAATAACTGAAACCAAAACTTTTTTTTTTTTAAAAAATCAACAGACAAATAACAATACTAATTAACTGGAAGAAGGTAATTATATTGTGCAATTCTTTGCTGCTTTGTTATTTGAATAATCAGTTTACATAATGAAATTTGAGAAATCCTACAAATTGCACAAAGTTTACTGAAACAAACATGAAGTGTTTAGTTTAACTCGAATACATAACTTTCATAACATCTGCATATTAGGGTCCTGATGCTTCCTTTATGATTAACACATTAGTAAAGAAAGTACATTATAAACTGGAGATAGAAAGACAAATGTCATCCTGAAGAATTTCATATTTTAAATGTCAGTCAAATGCAAAGGTCAGGGGGACATAAATCCATGTTTGGGCTGCCAACAGGCTAGGTTTAAGATTCATAACATCACATCTATGTTTAATGCAATCAACTGGTACTGTTCTTTGAGAAAGAGGTCACTTCTCCCTGGGCTCCCTCTGTGGTCCAAAAGTGGTCATTACCTTCTGCTTTATTAAATCCTTCTTGAGCTGTTCCATGTGGAAAAAATCATACCCAACTGTACTATGTCATTTGTTGTCTGCACGTTTTCATCTTCTGGGTCTGCTGAATGATATGGATCTAATCGCATGGATCACAGGAGACATCAGTCCATCATCTTGGGCTCAAGAATCATTCCTGATGATTCATGTTGATTATCCCTCCATGGTGCTTGGCATATTCCTCCTGGGCCAGATTGGCATCTTCTTCCTGGACAGTGATAAGAAAGTCATCAGGACCCCGAGGAGAAAGGGTTATGGCAATTTCCAGGCTTTGTATTGCTAAGGTACCATGAACTGAATGGTCAGAAGTTACCTGGATTTCCAGAAGCGCTTGCCATTTACGGACCCTCTCTACAGTAATTTTCCCACTTCCTTCTCAGTCTAAGTAGTTTCCTCTTGCCCTACGTAAGACCCAAGGCACTCTAGACATGACTTTTGCATATGGTGGAGAGCACTGTCAGCCTTCTCCCTGAAGCTGCCCTAGGTGCTGAACAGATACTAAATACTCTATTGCTGTCTGTCAGGACATTGGCTTCCCAGTGTCTTCTCACATGTCTTTCTTGAAAGTGTTAGCTACTACTTTAACCCTCTAATTTCCATCGCATTCCTGGAATATAATTTACCATCTTGAGAACTAACTTTCTTCTAACGAAAGTTATTTACTCACAGGCACATGAACTATTGGAAAGAAAAAGATTTCCTAGAATTAATAGAACCCCAAAGTCTGTCTTCCTCAGTGGCTCTACCAACACTGCTTTATGTTGATGTGAGAATATTCCTTACCATTACAGCCAGGTAGCACCGAGCACTTCATCAGTACAGTGCTACGTTCCTCTTCTCTTACCCCAGTTCAAACTGGCTGTGTTCATACTGTATGTTATTGGGAGTGGTCTTTGATTTTATGCCCATCCTACTGGTTTTTATGCCTTCTCACCAGGGGGACTCTAGCATATTGTGCATGACATTCTTTTTACTTATTGCATGCATAGTATGTGATTGCGCACACAATCTCTAAAAAAGAGATGAAGTACCCTATGGATATCTGCAGGATCTTAGCTGTCAGCATGATGCTGTCCTGTCCATAGCTGCATGCAACTGATGGTCTTGATGGTGTTGCCACAGTTGCGCCTGTTGGTCATAGCCATACCAGTTAACCTTATTGCCTTCACTAGCTTCTGAATCAGTCTCTCAGGGATGGGGCCAGGTGAGCTACCACTTGCCAGAAGCATCTCAACAGACCAGGAAAAACTGCTGCCAGGACTCCTGGATTGTGAACAGAGACTTAAAATAGGAAAGCTACCCTCATCATCACCCTAGATTTCGAGTACATCCATTTTTCAGCTATTATAATCAAATTAATTTGCCCCAGATAGAGAAGAGACTTCTCTACAATCACTGAAAACAGAATTTTAATGGTATAATGCATCAAGAAATACAGCGTACTCTCAGGCATAGTGTGAGGACAACAAGGTGCACACGAGAGGTCTAGGACTGGTAGAATGCTGAATAAATCAAACTTTACATAACCTCATCCATAAAACTGATTACTAGCAAGATCCAGATCAGGTTGCTTCCCATATTAATTCCAAGTTTCATTTTAGAGAAAGTTAACTGAATGACACCAAAAAACAATTTGGGAATGCTTTCAAAATTACACAGTGTGGCTGACTATGCATTTAGCACTTGAACTTATTGCCTAGTGCCAATTTATTAAGATGTATAAACATATTGAAAGCCACCAAATATTTAAATTATCTCTACAGCCCTCTGAGATTACTTAAATTCCAGGCAGACAGTGTCACCTGCTCTCCATTTCCTTGTTTATCCATTAAAGCATGCAAAGAAATAAGTGGAAATTTTGTACAATGAAGATTGGTCAGTAAGAATGGCATAAACAAAATTAAAAGGCCCTAACCCAATCTGCCTCCCAGTGTCAAGTCTCCATTCCAGGCTATGGGCTGCTTGCCAATCCTGTATTCATTAGTACTATCTTTACAAGAAATGATGAGATTAAACTACCTCAAAAAAATGCAAAACAAAACAGAACTAAAAATGAAGACAGGTCATACTTCATTTAGCCCTGGCTCTGACTTTTCTTGCTCTCCATCTTGTTGCTCAAGTGCTTCTATTCCTTCTTTGTCTGCTGACATTTTGATCTCCTCTTGTGAGCATGTCCACTGCCATACTGACCAAGTCAGATGTGCCCTCTAATTGTTTATAGCCAGATTGCCAACTGATTAGCCACTCTCATGGTTGTGAATTTTGTGGAGACTGAGACCTCCTGAGTACTTTTGAGTCAGAGGACACTTGGATGACTGCTGACACCTGGTTTACTATTGAGAGTACCCTTTCATCTGATTTCTTATTTCGGCTCACAGTCCCACTCGCATCACAGGAGTGCTAGGCAGGAACTGGATTGTGCTGCGCCTGGTCAAATTTTTGAATAAGGATTTTATTTGGTATAAAGCACATAACAAACAGCACAGAGCTTGGTTTGATTCATTGAAGTGTTATTTGTTATACAGCCTAAACTTGAAACTGAGGCTCTCATATATGCTAAAGAAGGGTTCAAATCTCTCGACCAAGAGATCTTGAGAGATTTCTTGTACTTTCTCATTCAGAACAGGGAACAAATACACCAGGCAGAACAATCTTTTTCTCTCAAGGTGAAATCTAGAGGTCTAGATAAAAGCCAAGCTCATTAAATGCTGCTCTGATGGTTAATGAACATAGATTAGCAGGTTGTTAGATAAATGTGTGTAAGTTTGTTCTTGATGTTTTCCTGCAACAGACTGCTAATGAATTTTTTCCTTTGACAACTCTTTAATGCCTTAGTTCAACTGAATGCAAATCAAGTACAGAGAGACTATGATAATTTTCTGCAGCATCTGTTTTCTTTATCTATCAGCCTAGCTATTTTGTCTCCACAAGACTTTAAAAGGATTTTCCTTGATTATAGAATCATAGAAACATGGAACTGCTGAGGTCTGAAGGCACCTCTACTCTAGGAGTTCTCTAGTCCATCTCCCCTACTGTCCAGTCGAGGTTTGAAAATCTCCAACAATGGAGATTTCACAAAGTCTCTGGGCAACCTATCCCAATGTTTGACCACCCTCAGACTAAAATAGTGCAGATTTAATGATTAAAAAGAATTCCCTGTATTTGAATTTGTGCCCATTCTAGCCTGTCTTTTTCCTAGACTCCAGTGAGAAGAGTCCAGCTCTGTCTTCTTCCCTCAGTCGAGTATTTGTGCACATGAATATAACCTCCTGATGTTATGTATAGCCTCCTTGAGGTTTCTCTTTTCTAGGCTGCACATCCCATATCTCTCAGCTTCTCCTTGTATGACAGATGGTCCAGTCCCTTTATTGCCTTTGTAGCCCTTGGCAGGACTCCCTCCAAAATGCCTGTGTCCCTCTTGTACTGATGAGCTCAACACTGCACTCAGTACTCCAGATGTGGTTGCACCAGCACTGGAGGGAGGAGAAGAATTACCTCCCTCAATATTCTGGCAATGTTGTTGGCCACCATTTCTGCAAGGGCACACTGTCTCTTCATTGTCAACTAATTGTTCACAATGAAAAGTCCTCTTATGCAAAGCTGCTCTCCAACTGGTCAGCTCCAGCCTGCACTGGTGCATGGGGTTATTCCTCCCCAGGTGCAAGAATTTGCATTTCGCTTTACTGAACCTGAGATTCCTGATGGCACATTTCTTCAGTCCATTGAGACCCCTGTGAATGGCAGCACAATCACCTGATGTATCAACCACTCTAGTTTTGCAACATCTACAGACTTGCTGAGGGTGTTCTGCCTCATCATCTCGTTCATTAACGAAAATGGTACTGCCTCCAGTACCAGCCCCTGAGGAACTCTCCTAGGTACAGACCTCTAGCTGACCTTCGTGCTAATAACCATGAGTCTTTGAGCCTGGAATTTCACTCACTTTCAGTCTATCTCACTGTCCTCTCAGGTATTCTGAGGAGGAACATTATGCTCTATAAGGATGTTGTGGGAGACAGTTGAAAGCTTAACTGAAGTCTAGGTAGGCAATATGCACTTCTTTCCCCTCATCCACCAAAATAGTCATCTCATCAGAAAGGCTATTTGTTTGGTCCAGCGTTTGTGCTTCATAAATCCCTGCTTCCAGTCATCATAGTGCCCTTAATATATCTTGTTCTTCATGCGACTGGAAAAAAATCCTTTCATAGCAAGAAGATGCCCATCAGGAGAACTAGTTACATCAGGTACAGTACACGCATGCAGGATATGAAAAAAACCCAAAGCTATTTCTTTCTAACTCTTTTTGCCCCACGGAAAAATCTCATGTGGTGAATATGAACAGAATTCAAATTGTTTCAAGGTGAGAGAATTGTCTTTATTGAATTTCATATTAATTGAAAAAAAAATACAAATTTCACCTGCTTTGGTATTGATATCTCAAATTTGCCAGTCCCCACTGTACGAGGCAGTGCTGCCGAAAGAACAAGAGAAGATAATGCTGGTCAAAGGAATGCCTTTGTTGAAAGCCTTAGTGGCTGCCTAATGCACATTTTGTTTTGTTTTGAAGAGGTTATGTCTACTCTTATACTGTAGTCAGGAACAAAAGATGTGTTTTAAATTTGCGCAGTTCAGAAAATCTCAAAGAGAGAGAGGACATTTATGAACCATGTATAAACCAGGAGAACTGTGAAGGCCTGAGATATTTAATGAGGCACAGACACACATATTCTAAATGCAAAGGAATAAAAAGGAGTAGTGGAGAAAAACATAAATAAAAGGAAAGATATGCAACATCAAAAATATTGAAGGCAAGTTCTGTGTGCAGAGGCACTCTGCAGTTTTAACACCTGCTACAGTTAATGGCACTAGTGAGTATTGGAAATTAGGATTTAAAAGCTGATCTATTTTGTGAGACACTATTTTGTCCTACATAGGGCCTTTATCCAGGTAGTTACATTTTATTTTTTTATTCCTACAAGAACACAGCATAACAACTCCCTAAATTACTTTTCTGCTGGTCCAGATGATGCTTAAGAAGTAGAATAGAACTGACTGAGGTTGGAGTGAATATTTCAGAAGGCATCACTGAATGGGCTGAGAGTATGACTCAGTATAATTTGAGAAAAATGCTAACCACCAGAGACAGGCACACGGATGGATTGCTGGTGGCTGTGCAACCACAACTCCAGCTGTGTATGATATGTTTATTTATAATGGAAAGTGCAATTTTATTTCTGTTACTGAATGTATAAGCTTTTGGCCTTTTCATACAGAGAGATCCTCTGAGAGAGAACTCTTCTCCTCTGGCTTGCACCTAACCTGTGTGTCCAAAGCAGGTGTGTGCTGGATCTATTTTGATGTCTAGAGAATTTATTTACAATCAGATGTAAATATAGGCACACAATTGCAAATCAGTGTTGAATGGTGCTTATGGTATTCAGGTGGAAAACAAGATGCATATCCTGGGAGCATTATATGTATGTAATTACTTAAAGTATATTTTAGGTTATTGAAGCTTTTTAATGCCTCTTTACTTCAGGGAAGTATCTGGACATTTCTCCTTCCAGTAGCACTCTGTGTGTCATTGTGCTCTCCTCCGTCACCCTTCTACTTGTGGAGTTCTTCAGAACCGTCCACATTTATCTTAACTCTTTACAGGAGAAGTACAAGTCTGACTCCTTTTTGCGGAAGCCTTATTGTAGAATGAGGTTGTGCAAAGGCGTCTCACTTACCAAGCCCCAGTCAAGTACTTATGGACCTAAAAATAAGTGTATTGGAATTCCATCTAAGGAGGAGATAATTTTTCTCTGCCCTTTCCACATTCATATTAGAAAGCTGACATTGTCTCCAACAAAATACACAAATCACTGGCCAACGAACATAGATCATGAGTAATAATCAGACCTTCTCTCTATCAAGCTGAGACTTATTTACAGCCTTAACAACCAAACCAAACAACTCTAAGGAAGGCTTACTCTAAGTGCCTCAAGTGCAAAATCTTGACCTCTTCCCTTTTGTGCAAGGCATGAAGTCCACTTTTCATGCATAGCATTTGTGGAGAGCTGGTTTGAAGATTTTGAGGAGCTTTTTGTAACTTTTTAGTGACGTGAGCCTTTCATTGACATGGATGTTTTGGAAAGAATATTGATTTACTCCAAAGTGGTTTTAAGTAGTACAACTTCATTGCATGGAACTCAGTCTGGTTTTGCTGAAAATCAGTATTTCAATGGCACCGGGACTTGTTTTAATACTTAAGCTGAAAGAGAGAAAAGAAATGCTATTTCTTACTGTGACACCCATCACAGACAGCTTGTGTCACATGCACCGCTTGTTTATCAGTCAGAGAACACTCAGACATGCCCATTACAATTGCTAAATTCCCTTTTCCAAGTACAAATCACTGTTTATTCATAGTGAGACACTTACACAGTCTGAATTTGCAGCATGCCAAGCTGTGTGAATAGTGTGCTGATTTCTTGTAGGAAAAAGAAAATGGCTGTTAAAACTGAGCTGCAGGTCAGTCAGCAGTGATCACTCTGCAGGGACACATGCTGCACCAGTATACAGTGAATACTTGCAAAATCACCTGTGTCCTGTTAAACTTTCAGTCCTGTTCATGCAGAGTGGTTAGCCTTTTTCCTCTTATTTATTCCATAATAATTTAGGAACATTGAGAGCCTGTAGAGGATGTCAGTTTTCAATCAAATAAAGTTGAACTGAAGCAGAGAGCTGCATTTTCATTATGAATTTTCAGTCTCTCCCAAAGCCCAGCAAGCTTACTGTTTGATGGAAAAACAACTATAATGACTATTATTAATATTATTAAATCTTATTATGGTGATGGCACCCAGGAGCCTCAGCTAGGACTGAAGCATCTTCTTCCCCCCTTGGTATCTCACTGAGGAGACACAAAATAACTCACAAATGATGCCTGACAAAAAAAGACTTGCTGCCTATGCAATGCCTGTAGTTTCTTCAATATGCTTCCTTTTCACCTTGCTATTCAGCATGCTGTGCAATACACTATGACTTCCTCTTGTGACTTCTCACATGATAATTATTCCTTTATGAGTTTATTTTCTTCTTTATTTTCTGTCAGTTTTTCCCCCCTCTTAACCCATTTCTGCATCCCTCTTTCAGGGACCTACTTCCATTTCATAATCATTTGCACCACTGGTTTTCCGTTCTCCCATAGTGCCTTTCTCTGTTCATCTGACTCATGAGGCCTCTTCTGTCTTTCATGTTTCCTTCTTTCATACTTTCTATGCCATATACATTAGGCCAGATTGCCAAGTCAGTGTTCAGACCAACCAGAATTTTGAGTTGCCTACATGGTCTTTCTCATGCTGAGCTTGTATAAAAATATGGGATTAAGAAGGGATTATACCAAGAAATCAAGAAGATCAGTGATCCAGCCTGATCCTGATGCCAATTCACTGCTCTGTGGTCACTTCATTTTCCTCATCTGCACCATCCTCTTATACCATGTGGGGTGTAGTTTACAACACACTGGTTATTTTTCCATGTAGGATCAGACTGACTGAAAACAGGTAAATTCTTATTCTATAAATTTTGCACCCCATTCAGAATTAGTATAGCTAATGTTTATCTAATGAATATGCTTTATAGTCATATGGAGGAGTACTATACTTCTATAGACAACTGTGATACAAGAACAGAAGTGGTAGACACCCAGTTCCCAGCTTCTGGAAAAGCCCTGCTCCTCCCTGCCACTAGTTGCCCAACAGCCCCTGGAAGTCCTGCCCCTTCTATAGTCATGTTGTCTATTGATTCTACTTCAACCATTTTGTCTCCACATTTACAAGGGTTTTTTGTGACTCATCAGTTGCCCCATCCAATTTACCCCAAAGTACATCAGAGGAAGCCCCTTCCTGTTTCAGACAAAGGATTGCCTTTTTGTTTCAGCTACCATGTTTCAAGTAGATGACAGAATCACAGGACGGTTGAGGTTGGTCATCTTGTCCAAACGCCCTGCTCAAGTAGGGCCACGTAGAGCAGATTACCCAGGACCATGGCCTGACAGCTTTTGAATATTTCCAAGGACGGAGACTCCATGACCTCTCTGGCCAACATGTGCCAGTGCTTAGTACCCCTCACAGTAAAAGAAGGATTTCCTAATGTGCAGCAGTTATCTTGCCACCAGGGTACATTGTTGGCTCATCTTCAACTTAGTATCCACCAGGACCCCCTGTTCCTTTTCTGTCAAGATGCTTTACAGCAACTGGTCAGCCCCCAGCATCTACTGGTGCATGAAATTATTCCTCCCCAAGTACAAGACTTTGCCCTTCCCTTTGCTGAAGTTCATGAGGTTCCTGTCAGCCTATTTCTCCAGCCTATTGAGGTCCTTCTGGATGACAGCACAACCCTCTGCACACCAGCCACTCTTCCCAGTTTTGTGTCATCAGCAAACTTGCTGAAGGTATGCTCTGCACTAACATCCAGATCACCAGTGAAAATATTAAACAGGATCAGATCCAGAACTGGTCCCTAGAGCACCTACCTGGCCTCCAAGCAGACTGTTCCACTGATCAGTCACTCTCAGGGCCTGGCTGTTCATCCAGTTTTCAGTCTGCTGTCTGCTTATGCAGCTCATAATTCATCATCTTCACTATGAATATCTTATGAGAGATGTTGTTGAAAGCCTTGTAGACAATAACCACTGCTCTCCCTTCATCCACAAAACTAGTAATTTCCTCATAGAAGTTTATCAAGTTTGTCAAGCATGACTTCCCCTTGAGAGTAGTCCCAATTGGGACTACTGATATCTTTCTTGTCTTGAATATGCATGGAAATTATGTCCAGAACTACTTTTTCCGTCATATTTGCAGTGATCAAGGTAAGGCTGGCTAGTGCGTTGTTTCCTGGGTCCTCCTTCTTGCTCTTTTTGAAGATTAAGAGCAGAAGAATGACCATTCAAAGATTAAGAGCAGTGTCACAAGGGCATCAGACAGCTCCGTCGGCACTCATCAGTGCATCCCATCGGGACCAATGGTATGTTCTATTTGCTAAATATTCCCTGACCTGATCCTCTTCCAGTGCTCCAGTGGCTATGATCTATGTGAACTACTCGAGAACTCTGTAAGGATGGCAGCCTAGAGTTGCCAATTTTATCTTTTAGAATCTTCTGAAAACAGGACTGTCCTGCAGGAAACAGTGCTGCAACTCCATAACATCAATGTAGCTCAACGCAACACCTCATTTGGTTAAAGCACAAGGGATTTCAGTCTCTCACACCTACACTCTGGTACCTGCAGCAGCAGGACATGTGCAAGCAGCATGCTGAGCAGACAGGTTGCATGGCACCTGTACCCAGGCAGCCTGTCCAGAGTTGCTCACAGCAACGTAGAGGATGAGGGACATCAGTTTTTGAGCCTCTCCCCACACTACCTTGGGCCTTACTTAGGAGTAAGGATCCACTGAGGAGTGTGCTGGTTTTGGACGCATCTTATTATACCTTTCGGGTACAATTAACCTCTCTGTCCTGTCCCACTTCTGTGGATCTGTCAGCCATCAAGACAGTCTGTCAGTCATAGGATCCAGTCATTCTGAGACATTAAATAAAGATGTGTGCTAGGATCTTGATGATCTGCTACTGCAGGTGTCAGCAGCATAAGCCATTTTTATGCCCTTCTGGGGTCTTTCACCCAAGTGTTCATGTTCACTCTCCATTCATATTAATATATACATTATTTTTACATTTTTCCACAGTCCTAAAAAAATCTTGGGTTTCTATTGTCTAATGCAACATAAGCAGTTAGGTATCTGCTGAGAAAACAATTACAGTTAACTTCTATGATTCACAAGGTTTCTTCTCAAGAGCTTCCCAGGCTTCTGGTGTTGCCCTTATGTAGGATAGTAGGATTATAATCTCTCTACTTTCCCAGCTCAGAATTGCACCAGAAGTACAAATGAATGTCCTAGTTCACTTCCCTCTACACAATCTTTTTACCTATAAATTCTAATCTGATCCAGACTTCATGTTCTCTATTATATTTGGTTCTGCTGAGCTTTGTGGTCTACCTTTCCACATTCTTATTCTCCATTATTCTCTTATTATAATTTTGGCTGAGGTAGAGTTAACTTTCTTCCTGACAGCTGGTTTATTACTGTGTTTTGGATTTGGGACAAAAAATAGTGTTGATAACGCATTAAAGTTTTTAATTGCTGCTAAGCAGTCAAGGCCTTTTCTGCTCCTATACTGCTTCTATACTCACCCTACTAGTGAGTATACTGAAGGTGCACAAAAAATTAGGTGGGTACACAGCCTGGACAGGTGACCACAAATGACCAAAGAAATATTCCAAACCATACAACATTGTGCTCAGTATATAAAGCTGGAGAAAGAAGAAGGAATGGGGAGACATTCAGAGTTATGCCATTTTGTCTTCTCAAGTAACCATTACATATGATGGAGCCCTGCTTCCTGGAGATGGCTCAACACCTGCCTACCAATGGGAAGTGGTGAATGAATTCCCTGTTTTGCTTTGCTTGTGTATCTGGCTTTTGCCTTACTTATTAATCTGTCTTTATCTTAATCCACAAGTTTTCTTATTTTTCTTATTCCAGTTCTCTCCCGCATCTTGCCATTGAGGGTGGGGTAAGTGAACAGTTGTGAGGTCCTAGATCCCAGCTGGGGTTGAATCATGGCATCCCTTTACATAATCCTTTTTTTCCCATGACAAACTTGAAAAAAGTTTGCAAGAAAGGACAAGAGACATTTGTAATTCATAACACAGACAAAAAGCAATCTGCTGAATAATGGAAAAAACCCAAACTTTTCTTCTGCTTTTAATTAATATTCTAAATACCCTTTCTGTGTGTTGTCATAATAATCCTTCATTGATTGTCCTGCTACATATACATCAAGGGCTGTCTCCTGGCTAATCAGAACTTTGTTGGTGATAATAGAGATGTCAGCTGACAGTAGATGCAAACCTTGATCCAGGTTGTCTATTCAGTATTTATAGTCAGGGGCAGCAGCTGACTCCCTCCTGAGATTAGCAGCACAGTGATCAATGCCAGATAGGTAATAAGCTCAGTTCCACAAATCACTGCTATGAGAAAGTTGGAATGTTCAATGGGAAACTGAGCTGTGCAAGAATCAGGCAGACAAGATACTTACTTAAGGACGAAACACTTAAGGGAAAAAGCACTTAAGGATAAATAGCATAGCAACAAAAATGTCACATAGGAAGTTCAAACTGTTTAATAGCAAAGCAGCTTATTTATATATGATGTTCTCAAGACAACAGTATGACGGTCAAAAATAATCTGTTCTCATTTGAGGAACTAGGGGCTCTCTACAACTAATTTCAGTTTAACCATGAACATTCCAGGATAAAATCACTGTTAAAGAAATCTTATTTTCCCACCTTTTGATATGGAAAAGAAATTCACTGATGATTTCTAACCTGAAAAAAAATACATATAATGTATATCTTTTTGTCAATAAATAATAGGCACATATATACAGTGTATATGTATTTATATATGAACACTTCCTGGTCTGTTAAATTATTTATTTTATTATTTAGTATGCTTTACCCATTCTGTGAAGTTAAAGATTTCATTTCTATCTGTGAAAATTTACAGAAAAGAGAGGTGGGAGAAGTATCCTGGCCATTGTCTGCCTAATCCTCAATTTAGCAAACCTGCTGCGCCACTCTGGGTAAATGAGACATGGAAGCACAAAGAAACAATATATAAGTAATATGCCCTTCAAGCTAAGAAAGTATTAGTATAAAAAGGGCAAATTATAGAAGCAGCTAATGACTGTAATAGTTCTTAGGCTTAAAAACAGATGCATGCTCAATGCTTTACAACTCTCATATAAAAGCATTTACAGTCTTGCAGAGACATAATTGAAAGGCAAAACAAAGAAACCTTTAATCATAGCTGGAACATATTTTTAAAACACCAGAAAGGTGGGGGCTGGCTGGTTGGAATATGAATGGTTCTAAAAAATTGGTTTCTAGTCAACCCTTATTTTTCCCAGTGTAACTCATTTGAAACCAATACTTGCTACTGAGTTGCACTGGAACTAAATGAGAAATAATTTCCTTTCTCTAAAGGTAACATCAACAGCACAGAACAGCTGGCAGCTAGAAGTAATCCCCTGCATGAGGTCTGCAGTGATACGGGGTCCAGAGTTCAGTCTCTCTCTTCGATGTTAATGGATTTAAGTCAAACTCTGGCCAGTACAGAAAGTTGTCACCACCTCAGGAGTGTCCTGGGCAAAGGAGCTGTGAGGATCTGGTCTTCATGTGTACACTAACACCTGGATATCAGGATGTAGCTAGGTATGTATAAATAGCATGCTGTAAATTAAGCTGACTGATTGGATGAAATGTCTCCAGCACGTGAAGTCCTGAGTCTGTTTTTCCTGTTAGACATGGGTCATGGCATCAAATGACTCTCATGAGAGCAGCTGTGGTGAAAGGGACATCTTTATCAAAAAGGCCAAAGTCTTATTTTTATGAACAGTTCTCAACACTAAATGCAGCAGTTGCTCCAGTAGCATCCTAAGTGACCTTTGAAAATATGTTCCTGACTCAAGGACCGAAGGAGCTGCATTCCTGGAAAGTGTTAGACTATTGTGTAGCTTATCAGAATGACTTTTTGTTTCTACTTTCACCATGTGGGCAAAGCAACAGGTGAATTTTAGTTAAAAGCTTATGCATAAGAGGAACACATAACATCCTCTCAGAGTTTTCATGCAACCTTTTTTTTTTTTTTTTTCTTTTCCACAGACTTAACAATATTATGAAATGCTACGACTTCTACATAAAACAGCCTCTGAGCCTGCTCTAGCTCTAGGACACACTCCTTAGGAGTTACTACAAAGGAAATTAACTGTTAGATATAGTTCTACAACTCAACGAAAAAAACATGCAAATACTCTGCTGTGCTTTACGTCTTTTGAATGGTTTCCTGTATCTGTGGTTTTTGGCTCCTTGTTACTGAGGTAAATCACATCATTGTGAGGAATATACAGATTGTTCTGCTTATTAGTGTAAAGAGTTAAAAATTATTGCACTTCAAACATTACAAATGATGGAAAGAACACTTTCATTCAGTTATTGCTTAGCAAGCTAATTTTTCCCAGGTACAATTTTATCACCATAAATGATGAATTTTTTATCAGTTGTTATTTCTCATAAAATCTATTCAGTAAAAGTAATCAAAAATTCCTCTTGTCTGTCCTATTTTCTTTCTAGCAAAGGAGGAAGAACTGCTGCAGTGGGAAAAAGAACGTGGAGCCAACAAACCAGCCCACAAACGTGTGAGACGTGATTACTTGAGACTTTTAGTTACCAGCGCTGGAGGTCTCGTACATTCCTTAATTTCCTTCTGAATGATCAAAGGTTCTAGAGTGCTTCTTAAGGTCTTATTTTCTATCAAGGCTCATTAAGAAGATTGTCTCTTCCTCTTAAATTGAGATGATGTACGTCTCCATATGATGTCTCTTGCAAATATCAAAGTATGATATTTGTCTTGAATTTGAAGCTGAGACACTTCTTGAAGGAAGTATTCTGCTGTAAGCGTCTTATTCTTCAAGATCTGGCCTGCCAATACATAGCTTTGAAAGGTCCCAGAAGCACTGAGATGAACATATCTCACAAGCTCCGGCTGTGTCCTGATGTACACCATGTACAGAAAACTGTGGAACCTCCTTCATACAGAAGACTCAGTGACTATAACTTTGGAGTTCATCACTACTTGACAGAACTATGTGGTATGCATCTTTGTAAAGGAGGAAAAGAAGGACAGGCATGCTTTCAGAAATCTTGCAGAGAATGATTTTTATTTGCTGGGCACTATGAGTTAACTGCTTCAGCACTGGAGTGGAAAATATTGATCTTTTGTAATGGTTGTGCAATCTCTGTGAACTGTCTGAACAGAGAGAGCATCAGCAAAGATTAAAAGCTCACAGCCTCTGACTCAAGATACCACCCAGGACCAGGTTGGCAACTGGATTAAATCGCTTAAAGTTATTGGCTTGATATTAATTTATAAAATCCCATGTTATCATTATTCTATCAATTATGTATATATTAGATTAATATATGAGCTTTAATTTTCCTATTTTATTAAAAATAACTCTGGATAGTTATTACAGATTTTGTTATGTGTGAGGTTACCAGTTTCTAATTAAAGATCACCTACATCCTCCTGGCACCCAGACAAGTTAAGTTCTTCTGTTGCCATAATTCTGAGCTGATGTATACCAAACCCATGCTGATTATAGTTAATTCAATTTAGTACAGAAGATATCTGAATAACTTCCTGTGATTCCTTCTACCCTATCTTGTGATTATTACGTTTTTAAAAGGAAACCACTAACAACGAAAAGGGAGCTTTAGAATATTGTTTTGTAGTGTGAAGTACAGGAAGCTTTGAAGATATTCAGGTGAAATGTATTCATGGTTTTATCTTTGAACAACTTCAGTTACATGAGTACTTTATGTATGTCAGGTACAATTTGTTTTTAATAAATCCATAATGAGCCTAATTACGTTCTGCAATTCAAAACAATGCCTAATTTTCTTCCTAGCCAAAGTTGCCCATTTGTTTTTCTCACCCACTGTAGTCAGGACAGTATTTACTGCCCTAATTCCCTGAATCATAAGCCTCTTTAGTTTGAATGAAGTAGCATCAGTGATTCTCGGCTTGAAAGGCAGCAGGGCACAGATGTACCAACTCTTGAACAAATGGATCAGCTAGCACATTACCTTTAAGAACTGATAATCACACGCTTTTATGCCTTTTAATAATAGTGAAAAACACCTCAATACACAAATATATCCTGTCTTGTTTGATTATATTAGTTCTTTTCTCTCATTGGCTGGAATTGCCTTTTTGTGGTGTAGCAGCATAAACACATTTTCAAGTGATGGTGAAGAGTAGCAGACAAACCAAATTGGAACTCCTCATAATAGTAACCTCTCTGTGTGAAACATAAGGATCTTCTGAACATGCCATGAAATAGCCCTTGGCAGCCTCCACAGCAAATAGAATAGACACATTCTCAGCAGGTTTAGGGTAAGAAGGAAGGGTTAATCTCACACCCAGTTGAAACATAGTTACAAATAAATTATTTCTTGTATTCAATGGATGGTGAATGCACAGTTTTAGACTGGCAAAGACCTCAAGAAAAATAAAATCAATGTAGTAGACAAATGAAGAATGAGAACAGAATAAAATTTTATGCAGAAAAGAAATATAATATAGAAGAGAAAATGCATGTTATGTAATAGAGAAAAGGATAACATTGTAATGAAAAAAAATATGGACAAGCATTCATTTCACTGTAGAGAGGATATAAATCTTCTGATATAATTGAAAGCAAATTTTTATCTGTTCAAATTTTGGCATGTATCAGTAGTACTAACACTGCTGTTATTCTGATGGAAATTATGGTGGAGGTTAGTCCCTTAATTCCTAATTCAATGTGTATTAAAGCTACCCAGAAAGTTTTCAGTGACTTTAAGACAGAACCGAATTAAACCTAATTTTTTTGAAAGAAAAGATAACAACATATTTTTTGGAGGGGGTTTTCTCAATACATATACATCATACAGGAAAAAGAAAAAGTCAAATAATATGATTTGCCTAAGAAGATGGGGAATGTCTCTGGGCTAAAAAGAGGCAAAGAAATAAAAAGAAAATGATGTAATTTGTCTTTGCCAGGAGAGAAACAAGTGAAATGACACCAATTTATCTTGAGAGAAGCAAAAATGGAAGTAGAAAACGTCATGAAAAGGCAAGAACAAGAGTTCTGAGTAAAATTCTTTCTGTTCTCCCCTAGGCTAAAAATAAATAGCTAAATCACCACATGAAAGCACTCACGACGTTTTTTCAAAAGTGGAAAATAATCCTCATTTCACAGATAAGTGAACTGAGGGGACGCAAGCTCAGATAAAGGAAGTAGTCACACTTTACTATGTCTACAGTCAAAAATTAGATTCTTCAAATCCTGTTTATCTGCTTCCTCACCCTGGAGTATGAAAGCTGTTGATGCTGAAGTTCTGCTTGCAGTGTGACCAGAAGCATCCCAGGGCTGAACACAACTAAATCTTGTTGATATTAAAGGAGAGGTGGTCTTCTGGTTGCTTCATTCCAAGGGCTTCATCCCTTCAGAAATTGTTCAAATTATGTAAGAGATCCGAGCTCTGCCCAAGGATCAGATGCTACTGACTCCTCAATTTTTCTTCCCAGCTGTTCAGAGGCTAATGGTAATGATCAAACTATGTAGTGTGCTGAGACAGGGCCTTTTTATTTCTCCACATCAAAAGTTTTCTCCTATGCTTGAAATTATTAAATATTCATTGGACCAAAGCAGGGGAAGAGGTACTGCACTAGTTTGATCTCTCTGTCCCGATAGTTAAGGCTCTGACCTCTAATAAGGCAAATTTGGTTCCTCTTTCTTCTCCTGATTGTTTCAGTAGATTATGTTAAATATTCTAGAATACGTCACCTTTTCCATAACGATAAGATACAAGATTTGGTTCTTATTCAGGTCAACAGTTTTACCATCTATCTGAATGGGTTTAATATATTGTCTTCTAAAAAAAAAAAAAAAANCATAGTGTTTCCATATTTTCTGTTCACTTCCTAAAAGTCATATTTTCTCCTGGATTTCTCTGTCATTCTCAGCTGCTGAATATTGGCCCCACAAATTAATGGGAAAAAATTTCAATCATGAGTGCTGTCCTCATCCATGTAATCTAAACTCACTGAAATCAGACTTGATGTGCCTATCTGCTTATTAAATAAGTTTACCCAGCTGCATTCTATGATGCAACCAGAGGAAGCCAGTATATCTGAGTTAAGTCAGCATGCTTAACATATTTTTCCTGACTGCTAACTTTCTGCCTATCAGTCAGGAAAAAACATTTTGCTGAGTCTGAATACATAGTTCCTTTCATTTTTATCTATGTGAGTTCATACTACAATAAGAACAGAATATAATACATAAAGCACTGCTTTGAATTTAGATCTACTCTTGATTTGCTTGCTTGCCTATATTATTTACATTTGTTTCGGTTTGCTAATTGTAAACTACAAATAAGAAAGAAATGACAAAAATCTTTGATAAGTGGTCTAAGATTAAGCTTATTATTAAAAAACAAGCAAACAAAAGGCATCAAAAAAGCAAAATTAATGATTAACTCAGAAATGATTGTTGAAGATTCCCTTCACTTCACAGAGGTAGGCTGTCGTCCTTGAGAAGTACGGCTGTAGTATTCTCAGTATACAGATCCTACCCATCTGAAAGCAACCTGTAGATACAAATTTCAACAGCTGCTTTGTCTGAATTGTTAGGGAGCAATCTCATTTTCAAAATCAGACATCCTATACTGCAGGTCTTACAGTTGATGTAAGAACAACTTTCAGAACAAGATTAGTAAAGTTAATAATGAGTTGGAGGAATAGTGTATCCAAGATAGCTCATCAAATATTTTGTGTATAGAAAAAGTAGCTCTAGCATATTAGTGTTCTGTAAAAGCTTTAATTTGAATATATATTTAGAAAACTATATTGTTGTTGTGATTGATAGGAGAACTTTACTCATTGAGAGATACTACTTCATGCTTTCTTAGTGGTAATTACAAAATGTTTGTTTTGCACATTCTAGTCTAATATGAAGGATGTGACAAAAACTGTAGGCAGTGATATTCTAAAGAAAGCGATCTATATCCTGCAGAGCTCTTTTCTTTTTTTTTACCATCCTTACAGTCATAGGCTTCAGACAGCTTTAAGACTCAGTATTGGAGAACTGCTTGTTGGAATCAGGTCTATAACAGTTTTGTTTGTTCTGTTGAAGGCCTCCATATATGAAATCTGCTGATTAGTATTCAACAAGCTTGAAATATCGATGCAGAGAGTCATAAATACATGGCTGGAAGGAGCCTGGTAAAGATGTCTAAACCAATTGCTTGTCCCAAGGCAAGATCAAATGCAGCTAAAGTATTTCTGACAGATGTTTATCCAGTCTATTCATAGGAATGTCAGTGATGGATATTGTACAATGTCTCAAGACAAGCTGTTCTCAAGACAAGGAACAAAATTCTAAAATGCAGCCTTGTCTTCTAGGGCTATGAGCTAAATGACAGCTGTTTGAGAGCTTTGTTATACTTGTACTTATCCTGATTTACACCTAATATACATATCATCCATAGGGTGTTGAAATTATATCTCCTACCTGATGTGCTGGCAGCTAGAACAGTGCGAGGTGACTGGAGATGTGTATGGTGCATTGATTTTTAGATAACTGCATTTATGAAATATAAAATCTTGCTATCTGGTTCTACAGCTTAAGGTTAACTATCTCAAGGATGCTACCTCTATTCATATTAAGAATTCACACTGGCATCTTCAGAAAATGTCCAAATATTTTAAGACCAAAAATGTCATTAAAAGATAGGAGACTTTGCATTCAGAAAGTTACATACACACTTTAAAAAGGTACATAGAATCATAGAATGGTTAGAGTTGGAAGGGACCCTAAAGATCATCAAGTTCCAACCCCTCTGCCATGGACAGGGACACCTCTCACTAGAGCAAGTTGCTCAAAGCCCCATCCAACCTGGCCTTAAACACTTCCAGGGATGGGGCATCAACAGCTTCCCTGGGCAACCTGTTCCAGTGCCTCACCACCCTCACAGTAAAGAACTTCTTCCTAATATCTACATATCTACATACAGCTCTCCATCATCGAGAGAAATTATTACTGAAGGTATAAACCATAGAGCTATTGGCCTAGGATTTGTGAGTATTTGCTGAAAACTCACCTCGAAGTGAGTATGTTCATGGAATTGCATAAACCAAACATCTCACAAGCTGATGTCTGTATGGACTTCACTGCATCTTTTTTCTTTGTCATTCCTTTGAAGATACTTGGCTTAGTAGGTATTCAAAAGTAGGCAAAGGAGATAAAGATTCAACTTATCTTTCATGACATTAAAGAGAAATCAGTATGAAATACATTTTTAAAATATCAATATATTTATATACATATACACATATAAAAGCTTCCACAGATTTTTTTCCATGATACTTTAAATCTTCAGTCCTTCTAGCTTAATTATATCTGAATTCAAACTACCTGTATTTTTTTAACTACTGTGAGGCTGAGCAACATTAGGAACCCTTGTACTAAACAGCTAAACTTAAACCAGAAATGAATCAAAAGATTCATGTGCTTGACTAAAGATCCATGTCCTCAAAAATGAGGGAATCACACTGAAAGTCTAGATTGATACTTCTCAGCTTTTCATGTTGACAATGCCCCTTACTCAGAGAAAATAATATATTTCATGAGAGATTAACATTTTATATCAAAGCAGGAATGAAGAAGAATCTATGAGAAGAGCAATGTTATGCAGTGTATTTGTCCATATGCTTCAAGAAGCTGACAGAGTAACTAGACCTTGAAGAATATTGAAGGTGTGTGTTTGTAGGCATAGAACTTCCAGGGCTTTGCAACCTCTTTTGACTACTTTTTGGGGTTCCTCTAGAGTATATAACAGCTTGTGCTTTGGGAAACAGATTGTGATAAGTACCGGGTACCTGTTTGTATAAGACCAGGTCACATCTATTGGTGTCCATTTCTTGTTTTCACTTGTCTGTAGCATGTATCTCCATACCACAGAAACACACCAAACAGTGCAAAACCCATGGAATAGGCATGCAGGAGTAAAAAAGTTTCCCTTACTCATTGAGAGGGGAATCCTCTCTCTTTCACCACTCCTTTTTCTGAAAATGACAGGTGATTAAGAAGAAGGGGAGTGAAGTCTTGTGTTAATATTAGCAAAAAATAGTAGAAATATAGGTTGGGACAGATAGGCAACACTGTGTTAGAAATTTTACAATATGTGTGTAATGATATAGTTTGAACTTGTCAGCTAAACAAACATGGGGAAAATATCAGATTTCCTAACTGAAAATACACAAAATGGAAAAAAGATAGTTTTACTCAGCTGTGCCAATGACACTTGCAGACCAATATGACAGGGAGTAGAAAGGAGTTCTGTAAACAACACTTAAAAGATGAATACCAAAACCATATTCATACATAATTATCATGCCTTTATCTTTTATTGCTTGTAAGGAGTTTTGTCAGTAAAAGGATATGAAACACTGAAGAACATTTTCATGACATTACATTTAATGCATGAAACAGACTCTGTTCCATCCAAAATCTTTTTTAAAAATTAGAGATATTCCCAAGTGTTAAAAGAAACCTATCAAAATCATAAAACATGTATAAAATAATTGTATGAATTTAAGTTGTAACTTGAATCTTGCTAAGGTAAAATAGAAAATTATTTGTATTAATAGAATTTACTATAACAATACTGTAACCATTATTCTTTCTGTTCAGTTAATTACAAATCTTTTCTACTGTTTGACTTTCTACAGGAGATAGTATTCCTCTTAAAACTTCTACTCTGTATTTAGCTGTACCCATCCTTCACTCCTAATAAAGTCAGAGGATCTGTAGGAGGCAAAAGAGGACTCAGGTGCATCATGGATTGTCAGAAGGATGAAGCATTGGCTTATTCTGTGTATAAAACCCCACACCAAGAACTGAGATGAAAGACTGATGCATTGAAAAGATATTATCAATATCCTGATTTCTAGAAAGTATTCAACATTTATCATCCACTGAAAAGAGTCATTATATCATTCCCCTGTCACAGACCTGATTTGCTTATGAGATGCTTTCCAAGCTTAAAACATGCACACATTGACTAGGTAAAGTGAATTTGAGAGTCTATCCTACGATGCCCTAATAATTTAGGAAGTACAACAATCCAAAAATTGTTGATTCATTTGACTGTCACAGTAACTTTCCACAATTTCACAAGTATTTTTTGTTCCTTAACAAATCATGTTCTTCCTCGAGAGAACTTAACCTTGGGGTTTTTTATATTTAAGTAGAAATGTGCTTGCATAAGATAGATTCTTTTTGTGTGGTAGGCCTTGGTCAAAAAATTACTAGACCTTAAATGTTAGTTCTTTTTAAAATTAACGAGTTAGATCTTTGAAACTAAGTTGTCTAGGCCCCTTAAAAGAAGCTCCACTTTCCCTGAAAGAAGCTTGTATAACTGCAAATCCAACCCAATGAGGTTTTTTAACCCTACTGACAATCACCTTGGGAGTACTCCTGTATTCATTTAACAAAACAAAAGCTATCACTGGAAGTTTTATCTGAACAGGCACAGTAGAATTTCTGTGTAATTTAACAGGACAGGCTTTTTTATTATTTTTTTTTCACAGAAGAGAAATATTTAAGTCTGCAATTGAATGTATTGGCAGGTGTTGTAGTTGAAGAGACATCACATGTTCTTCAGCATAAAATATGTACTATCATGCTAAGGTCTGCAATATATCCTTAGTTTGACACTAGTTACTATTATTTTTTTATTTTTTTTAATGCAACGTGCACTAATGCTGGTCTCTGCATCACAATGTTGCCTCTTCCATCTGTCCTAAGTAGATACGCAAGCCTACATAGACAAGACCAAAGGACCAAATTATAGAAAGGGGAACTGTTACACTGAATAAGGTGAGAAACCATGTATTAGAAGATGTTGTGTTATTCAGGATCTCATCTTGTACGCTTTCATTAAACATAAAATACTTTTAAAAATTTAAATTTTATTTTTCAAAGGCACTCTGCCTTTGAGCCTCCATTCTTTTTCATCTTGTTGGTATTGGGTACTTTGGCACTTACTCTATGTTTGACTATCTTCTGCATTACTTCCTCTGTGTGATAATATTTTATGGGCATTCCACATGTGACCAGATACAGTAAAAATTGCTAAATTATCTTTCCTTTGCATCTAATGTTCTTTTTCAAGCAGCTGTGGTGTCATAAAATAATCAGGGACATTCAATTACTAGAACAGCATTATAAACTGTTGGAAAGTATTGAACTTTTAATTGCAGTGATTGTTTTCTTCAGTGTTATACTTGCTAAAAGGATTCAGTGATATTGACAATACTGAGGGCGAGATTCATTTGAATATAAACCTGTTCTGAGATACATCTCAAGAATGGTTTAAAACTGAGAGGAATTCAAGGTAAAGGAGACATTTTGAGGTGTGCCAGTGAAGAGGAATTTAAAGTTCTTCTTTTTTTTTTTTT